>JAVJIF010015496.1:0-105837 GCA_038442645.1 Agave tequilana | reverse complement strand
ACTAACTAATTTGCTTGTCTATTGAGTTAGTTGTCACACACTTGTGCACTTGTTTTAAAATTTCCTCATATGTTTGGTTGTGTGTCTTCCACCTCAACTTGTGAAAATGATGGGTCTCTTGATCTTGATCAAAAGTTTGGGTTAAATGGGTCGATATTGGTCAAGTTTAAAGTTTTATGGTAAAACTGAATCTTGATCAAAGTCTTCATGACACCATGATTCTTCATTCCTATCATATGGCTAAGGCAATTGCGAATGGTCGAAATGTGTCAGGTAGAGTTTTCTAATCCCTATCTTTTCTATGTTGGTCAAACAATTCATTTGTCTTTCTAGCCTATTAATATATTGGGTAAAATAATTTCCGGCTTGAATCAGGTTTTCCATACTTTTGTCTAAATTGTAGGTTCTTCTTGTTGTGGTGGGACTTGGAAGGTAGAGTAAGGATCTTGAATTTGAAAATTTCGATGGGCCTCGTGTGTCTTCTATTTTTTTAAGTCCCTGCTCAAGCTCTTCTAAGATTTCCATCTTATTTTCCCAGTCTATTGATTTTTCTGTTGGTTGCTTGGGAAAGAAGTATATGACGATGATTGTTGGAAAGGTGGTTGACAATATGGCCTCGAGGCATTGTATCCCCATCGACTCAATGAAGAGTAGAGATGATTATTCCTATTTTGATTATAAACTTGAGATTGGGGATACATTGATTCGGATAAGGCCAACCCGACATACTTGGTCGGTTAAAATGTTCTTGGGTAAAATTATGTCATGCTGGGTTGGTATAATCTGAGCTGAAAGAGATCAGAACAAAATATGGATTATTATTAAAGTTAGAAAAATTGTGGTTATAATCCATATTACTCAGAAATGTCAAATAAATAAATAAACAACAAACAAAAAGAAAGAAAAATAATCTAGCCTAAGTTAGGATAGACCTTAGACCTAGATGACTCCTAACTGGTTAGACTGTCCACGTGAGGTATATTGTAGAATTTAACCACAAGTTAATCGGTCAGGTAGGTGAAAGATCAGTGGGAGGTATTAGCGCAAGAGCGACGGGCCTAATTATGCTAAACCATTATTCTTTGAGGTTTTGCCTCTTAATCCCCTGTCTCATAACCATTTAGTAAGAGTTAAATTCCAACAACTTTCTCCTTAGAGTCAATTTGTAACGCCCTGATCCCGTGGGGTGCGGAGACGTTACTGTAACATATATATGTAGGTCAAAATACCCTCACATATATACGCTAAGTATCAATACTGACAAGAATCAGAGTAGGTGCATTATACATTCCAACATATGAGTATAATTATAAAGTTATCACAGGATGTGACACAATATCATAAGAATTTTACATCTTCTAGAGGTGCAAATGCGAGAATACAAATAGATATAAAGTAATGAATTGTACAAAAGGCGCTCACGAGTCACAAAAGGAAACTCGAGAGCCGAGCAGGGAGCCTGGAAGGATAGGGCTCTGGATGGTCTGCCGATGATCCATGCTTTCCGCCGCGCATATCTGATCAGCAACCGAAAGAATCCACAAACTTCAAGCTCTGGGATCTGGATATGCGAATCCAGGGGAGTCAGAAACTCCCCAACGGGTGGTGTGATGAATGCCAAATGGCATGCATAGATAGGCACACGTGTATCATAAATTCGTATCAAAACATGCGTTGAAAACTGTATCATGAACACAAGCACACATGAACATGAATGAGGCATCAAGTGATGAAATGTACAGAAGCGACAAAACCAGTTGTACGGGCTCAGTAGACGGATTCATGAGATTGATACCTGGAGGGGTTAATCCAAACAGGGAAAGCCTCATCTATATACCATATACTTCATGTCTCCATCGACTGAGTATGCACAACCTGAGATGTCCACAATGATAGCTAAATAGAATAGTATGAATAATCAGGAAGTTATACAGTGACTAAGTATCCATATAAACCAAGAAAAAAACAAGTCAGGAGGTTAAGTATAGTAATACAAGTGTAATAGCAGACATGAGACAAGCTGTGTATAATATGATAATAGCAGGAGATCAGTGAAGTAGTACATAGGTGGTAAAGTTAGGAATATAAATATAATTATAATAACAGTAAAGTCAAAAATCTGAATAAAAACTTGATGAAAGCAAATACGGCAGAACCAGCAGCACAACCCAGATATGGCTTCATGAGATAAGTACATTGAAGGAATAATTCAAATAAGGAAACCCTCATCTATATACCGTATATCTCACGTTATCATAATCTGAATATATACAACCCGAATTGCAAAACACAATGAATCATTAATTAGCATCATATTATTATTATTACTCGTCCTATCCATATATCTAGGTATGTGCCCTAGCATCCTAAAACACATACATCCATATATGAGTAAGTCGAGGTTGTTATTGGAAACTGATGATGAAACCAACGGGTTATGTTTATAGTGAGTCCCGCGCATACCCGGGACCACGACCCAGGATGTTTCGGAGCTGACTCGAAACCTATCACTATAAAAACAAGAGGTGGGTGTTATATTATACCCATTCAGGAATGTAACAGAAGGGGGGAGTCAGCACAATATATCTAATACCACTGTAAATATATTCACCACTTGAAGTCCATCAGTTTTCTCCTTACCCGGTATAGGTTATTCTTTTTATACTTTATTAGGTAATTATCAACGGGAATGGCAGGAGCAGGGAGCAGGACAGTTCAGGAACTTACAAGAGTACATAAGTACTATAGATTCAGGTCATTGTATATAAAATAGGATAACAGGTCATTGTATTTATTACAGGATATCAAGGCAGGATTCCCGTAAATGTGATAATCACAGGGCAAGTAGTAACACGTCAGTGGCAGGTGATAAGTGATATCATAACAGGGCAAGTGTCAAGTACTAGCATGCAGGTGTCAGGTAATCACGGCAGGTGATAGCACGTCAAGTAATAAGCACAATAGGTATCATTAGCATATATCATTATAGAAAACGGTACTGATATAGCATCGGTACGAATTGAAAAGCAATACGATTTTGGAAAACGTTCAAGTAAAGGCTTCAAACTTTTCACAATTATCAAAAAAGAGTTAATCAAGTTTTCGAGTAGGCAAGCCGTAAGTAGAAAGCGAACACACAAGCGAAGCTAAACAGCTGGGATAAGATCAGCGAATAGAGTTTAATCACTAAAGCACCCGATAGAAGTCATGGACGACTCGGCTTGAGATGTGAGTCTAAAATCTGGCAGAGTCCCGCCTAGGCGTGTTTAGTGGCAAAACGCTGAGCGCTAAGCTACCTTTTCAGCATAGCTAGCAAGTCTATAGGATTTTAATAAAACCTCGGAGAGGTTAAGCCCGAAGGCTGTAGTAAAACTGCAGAGCAGTTAAGCCCGTGGCTGCATAAGTGCCTGCACCAATGTTAGTACCAAATAGCACACCAATAATATCGCCTATACTATTACAAGCATCAGTCTATAGAATATAAATACATCACATCGGTATAAATACACATGTCCAAGAATACTCGCCTAAATACGAAAAATGATGTGAAATCCCTAATCCCTTGAACTCTAAGCAACCAACACGTGAACACGTTCAATTATTATAAGAATATGATATTATTTATTTATTTATTTATTTAGAGAAAGGAAAAGTGTGAGAAATCAAGAGAAAGAGAGAGAATTTGAAGGACGGGGAAAAAAAGCAAGAAAAAAGAGGGCACACACTCGCGTCCAACAACCTGAAGGCTAAGCCCTGCGTCGGGCTGGGGATGAGCCCTGCGTTGGGCCAGAGAGAGCAAGAGAGAGAATAGGAGAGAGACAGAAAAAGAGATAGGGAAAGAGAGAGATGGGAAATGTAAGAGAGAATACAAAAAGAGAGTGAGCAAGAGAGAGCAAAAGAGAGTTTGTGAGAGAGAAGAGGAAGAGGGATTTAGAGTGCGGGAGATAGAGAGTGAGAGAAAGAAAGAGTGCAGATCCGGGAAGGAAGAAAAAAGAAGGAAGAAAGAAAGAATGGGAGAAAGAAAGAAGAAGGAAGGGAGAAGGCGGCCGGTCGTGGGCGGCACCGACAGCCTGTGGGCGGCGGCGCAGGTGGCCCAGGCGGCCAATGGGCCCAGGGAGTGTAATCACTTAGAGGGGGGTGAATAGGTGACTAGCTAATCTAATGGTCAATCAATGCGAAATTAAACTTATTGATCCAAACTAAAACTTCTTAAACTAAACACCAAGTATAACACAGAGTGTAGCCGGATTCCCCGTGAAGGGCTTTGGACTAACTCCTTAAGATTCCTCTAAATAAGAGTTAAGGTGCCGCGTTAGCTCTCTTGTTGAATACAAGTGTTAGCAAACAATCCCAAGCATATAACAATAAGCACACAATATATCAAGCATATAAAAATAAGGATAATATTAGCATGCAAATATAAAGACAAGTAAGAGATAGAGAGAGCAATCACAAATACGGGAGATTTGTTTTGAGGTTCGAGCACACTTGCTCTACATCCCCGCCTTCAACACTATGAAGAATTTTCACTATAAACTGATCCCACCGGATCACTCGGTGCCGCAACACCTACAAGGCGAGTTAACACTTGGATTCCTTGGACTCTCTAGTCCCTTTACTCGTTCCCACAAGAACACACTGCAAGCCTACTAGCTCGCCGAGGCCGCACGTCTACAAAGAGTTCACACACGAACTCGAAACACCGCGAACCCGCAAGTCCGCCTCCTCAAAGTACAAAGTAGAACTTTGGTGATCATAACACTTTGATCACCTCAAATCCTCTCACAACAAAGATCCCTATAGGTAGATATAGTAATGGATAGCTGAAGTATTTGTGTGAGAAACTAGGATGGAATGTGTGGAGAAAAACACAAGAAATCACTTTGAAAAACACTCTTGATAAACTCTCTTTTGATTTGAAAATGTAACTCTAAAACATGTGGATATAACCACTGAAATAGGTATGCAAAACTAGCCAAAAAACTCTTCTCAAATCTTAGCTAAAATAGCCCAAGAAAGACCCAATTTATAGGCCTCTCAAAAACTAGCCGTTACAGCCCAGTCAACAGCTCTGGATGCTGTCGGTCGACCGCCCGGTCGACCGGGCAACGATCAGATTTCTGACCGTTGGGTCAGCGGTCGACCGGCCCGGTCGACCGTGGCCTAGATACAAGAGCAGGCTCTCTATCCGGTCGACCGCCCGGTTGACCGGGGCCTTTCCAGAGAGCAGAGCTCTCGGACGGTCGACCGGGACGGTCGACCGGCCCTCCAGCCAGACTGGCGTGCACGTCTGTGCACGTTGGTCGACCGAGTCAGTCGACCGACTCCTAGCTCGTCGACCGGCCCGGTCGACCGGCAGAAGCCAGAACAGTCTCTTTTAGGGATTTAAAATTGACTTTTTGTCTTAAATAAAATCCCATAAATTCACGAAAATTTTACAAAAATAGGTTCAGTATTATACTTTGATAAACAAACATATTTGAGTAAAATCAAGACATGTTACAAACTTTTGAGCTATTTTTGTAACTTAGAAATTTTGGCTAAAAACAAAAATCGTATTTTTTTCAAATTTGTTTTTTTCCAAAACTTCTCCAAATACAAAAACAAGATATTTTAAACACTTTTAAAGCATGGTGTGTATGGATATGATCCACTACCATAAATGATGAAATATCTATGTTTTTGACAGTAAGCACTAAAACGATTTTGGTTAAAACACATGTTTATAATAAACTCTAAAAACCAAACCGGTTTTTTGCCAAAATGAAAAGTTTTTTTCAAAATGAAAATTCTTTTATGAAAACACATCTAAATCTTGTGTGTGAGTGTATATGGTATACTTGAGCAATCCACCAACTATTCTAACCTTTACATTTTATCTAAAAACAAATCTTAATAAAACGAACCTAGACTCAAGTCTTGATCTTGAAGGTTTTCCTTGAAGTCTTCTTCTCCTCTTGACTTGGTCCAAACATGATCCAAGAGTTGACTCCTCTTGAGTACTTGATGTGGTCTTGAAGCATAGGCTCTTGAATCAAACCGTGCTAGCTCCAAAACTTGACTTTAAATCCTTTGTTGAAGCTAAACACCAACTAAGATCTTGATCATAAATCTAAGACTAATTAAATACAAGATCATTAGCACTATAACTACATGAGTTGATCATCATCAAACTAGAGTGATGGGCCTTTGGGCCAACAGGAGGGGGTGATGAAAGTGGGGTGACGGTAAGTGGAGGTGGAGGTTTTGGAGAAGTGTGAAGGAGGTGATCGGAGAGTGAGGTTTCAGAAGTCGTGGAGGAGTTAATCCAGTGAGGTTCGCCAAAGTAGGGGGCTTCCAGAAGTGGTGAAGGCTGAAGTGGAGGAGATAATGAAGAAAAGGAGGTGATGGTGGTGGTGCAAATCTAGTTGAAGGGAGGATTTGGAGGTTGATGAAACATTGTTTCAGAAGCCGAGAAATGGCTTAGATAGAAAGATCACCAGAGAAGGAGGTTTGTTGGAGTTAGTGGTGGACGTGGGGGTATAGTTGGTGATGGAGATGGTGGAGAAGGTGGTGGTGGAGATGGGTTTTTCTGGTTGAAGATGGAGTTGGTGTTGTTAATGGAGAAGGACTTGGAGTTTTTTAGAGAAAGAGGGAGAGAGGAGATGGAGGAGAGATGGTGGGTTGGTGGTGGTGTAGGGACACCAGCCAAGGGGCTGGCTAGGGGTGCGGTGCTGCTGGGTTGGAGGAGAAGGACAAGAAGAAAAGTAAAAAATGAGAGAGAGAGAGAGAGAGATAAAATATATATTGGGAGGGGGGTGTATGTGTGTAGGGGCGGTGCTTATTGCAAATAAGACCTGCATCTCACTTATGAGATTCATGTCCCATAACCCAGACCCGCGTTAGGCTGGACTGAGCTAGGACACGAGACTCATGGTCACGTCTCAGATGCTAGAGTTCCGCGTTTGTAGAGGAGAGAGAGTGGAGATGTGACTGATGGTGATTGATTTAGAGAGACTTAAATGTGAGCATCTCACAAGAATCAAACTGCATCTAACTGGGTTGAGCCCAGATGCGGGACTGAGGTCCACGTCTAGTACGGGTTGAATACTCATCATAAATGAGGAGAGACAAAGTGGTTGGGATTTTATTGAGTGGCTGCGAATTTTCTGAGGAAAGAGAAGGAAAGAAAAAGAAAAAGAAAAGAAAGGAAAGAATGAGTGAAGGAGGAAAATTTGGAAAATAGAGGAAATAAAAGAAAATATCTGGATAAAATTCTGGATTCTGGGAAACACCAAAACTCTATAAACCCAAAATAGAGTAACTCGAAACGATGCTTAAAAATTCTCAAAAATAATAAATATTATATTAAAGCACATAGTGAAATTAGATTTCAAAAATTTAATCCCATTTTAAAATTAAAAATCCTGAAATCTACCAGCGATACTGGTCGATACCAAATCCAGCCTAATTTTGATAATTTCAGAAAATTTTCAAAATATGTTAAGATAGAAAATATGATTCAAAGAAGTAATGTGAAAGATTTTTCTAGAAATTCATTCATTTGTAAACTAAAATTCTGAGAATCGATCGGCAGCAACAGTCGATACCGGTTTTTAAAGATTTAACAATTTAATTTAGAAAAATTCTAGAAAATTAGAAAAAATCTAAAATATTAGAAAATGATGTGTAAAACTGAAATCGATCAATTCTGACTACCAGAAGATCAAATCAATCAATACACTAGGATCGGGTTCCCAGTTCAGCCTCGGGCTGATTCTGAATCCAGGAATTTGGATCCAAAACACCAAACGACGATATATATAATCATGAACAAAAATAAATATGAGAAAAAATTTGAAATAATATGATCAAAAAATTAGAATGTGTATCTAAGTACGTATTCTGGGAATGGGGTGTTACATTCTACCCCCCTTACAAAAATTTCATCCTCGAAATTTTGATAAAGGGAAGATGAACACAGAAAGGATAAGGATAGGAATTATACCAATTAAGATATGAATAATTAAGAAAAAAGTTCAAATATGGCTGATCGATAATTCAGGATCTAGATTTCTTCTGCACTTCCTACCATATATAACTTTGGACTGTGCCATACCATTACTGATCTTGATGACTATTAACAAGAGAATTCTTTCTGACAAAGATAATTAAGGATCTGGATGGTTCGATTAGACTGCCCAGTCTGTCTGAGAGTGATAAATCAAGCTGAATATAAGAATAGTTTCAAACTCTTCTGAAGACCTTAACAGAATGATGATCTGAATCCCGTGTCTCTGTCCGATACAATAAAAACTAGAATATCGCATAATTGAACTATCTCCCTTATATGATTAATTATTAGAAGTTCTGTAGGCTGACCCTACTCTGAATAATATAAAGTTGTAGGCTGTCTAAAAATCACTAAAAGAAAAGCCATTAAGAAGCAGAGTTTCAGTTCTAGACGCGTGGGCTCGACACCCGCGTCTCACCTCAAGGCGCGTGGGCTCGACACCCGCGTCTCAACCTCAAGGCGCGTGGGCTCGACACCCGCGTCTCAAACTCAAGGCGCGTGGGCTCGACACCCGCGTCTCGGTTATAACCGCCCTGGTTATGGGGCCAGTCGCCGCCCACATAGCGGGGAGGTCAGCCCCTCGTTGTGGAGCGTTTTTAGGGGGCACGTTCATCCTGGAACCCCTATAAATAGCTCCGTCGCTATTGAAGAAGGGGTCGGATTTTCTTTAGTTAGACGACAACAAGAGAGAGACAGACCGAGACAGGAGAGAGCTCAACTCTTCGTCAAGCTTGCTGCGTACAAGCTGCTCTTTGCCTACCTTCTCTTTGAGAGTTTTGGTAGACAGAGCTGTGCTACTCCCTCTACCAGCCAAAGAGAAGATTCCCTGACGATCCCGACGGTCATCCGGTCAACGGAGAACAAGATTCACTCTCCACCGCCACACGAAGAACCCAGCATTAAACAAAGGGAGGATTCAAGACTCAACATCCTCCCTCCCTTGTAACTGGAAGGAAAAGCACTTTTGTTGTAATTTTTTCATCTGATTCAAGGAAAATTTTACAGTAAAGACCTCTTTCTTTCTCTTTTTTCCGGCGCGTACAAGAGATGGCGACTCCGCTGGGGACTACATTTGTCACTGATGAGCAAATCGTGGCGCAGGATGACGTCCTCCGTAGGGGAAGATGGTCGAATCGCTCATTGTCGAGTTCGACCAGGCGAAGTACGAAGAGTTTCTCTCTTCCGGCTCCAAGAGCCCAAAGACCCGCGTCTGCCGCCGGGTCTCGATGGGGAATGGCCCCGAGGCCCGATCTGTGGCTCTCTCGGGCGCTGCTGCTACCAACTGTGCCAAGTAAGGTACACGCGCCAACGCCTCTCAGAAGGCCCGCGTGGTCCCAGGCACAGCTGTCTTTGCGACCAACCGCGTCGCACAGAACACCCGCGTCAGCATCTCTCAAGAGACCCGCGTGGTTAAAATCTCTGATGTTCAGCATCAGGATGTTGTTGGTCTCTCTCCACCTCCGTGACGCAACCGGAACGCTGAGCGTCGACAGAGGAGACGCGCACGCCAGCTGCAAGTTGGAACCTCTGGTTGTCTGACTGAGGCTGGACGCAGCATACAAACTGGCGCCTTGCTCGCGCCCCGCGAAGTCCGCGTTTGGCGGCCCAAACGCGAGATTCCTTCAGTTAGGTCCTCTGAGGACCAACTCATTAAACGCCAAGGTGAAGCCTCTGCGCCTTGTCAAGCACAAGAGGCACACGCCTATAGACGTGGGGCCCAGCAGCCCACTCTCTCTCAAGTGTCTCTGCCCCGACACACCAAGCAGCAACGCGACAGGCGCGTCTTG
This sequence comes from Agave tequilana, assembly GCA_038442645.1. Lineage (NCBI taxonomy): Eukaryota > Viridiplantae > Streptophyta > Magnoliopsida > Asparagales > Asparagaceae > Agave > Agave tequilana. The sequence goes on along the minus strand of JAVJIF010015496.1, from coordinate 95,997 downwards.
TCTCAACAGAGACGCCAGACGCGCGCTGAACAGCTGCGGCGCGAGAACCGCGTCCCTGAAGCCTGCGTCCAGGCTGTACAGCACATGGATGCCTCCCATCTTCGACGTTGCGAGGCTAATCTTTTCAATCCCCCTCCCATGGATTTGAGGGATTATTTGACGAAGAAAAGAAGTGCCAATCAGGCCACTTCGTCGTGTTGCTGCCAACGGCTCATCCATATGCTCTCTGAGTGCCGTTGCGGATCAGGCGTACATCAGCAGTCTTTAGTCAGACAGCTGACCCTGATTCCCCCGTCAGCTAAAAGAAGACGCTCCCACAGAAGAAGAACCTTCTCTGACGTTGAGTACCCGGAGCTCACTGCGAATATAACAAGCAGGAGTAAGGGAAAACAACCTGCAGTCAGCTCAGATGAGTCTGACTCTGAACCGGAAGGGGTGTATCAACACACTCGCACCCGGACTGGGGCCATTCCCCCAATTGACTATAATGCCTTAGCCCATGGCATTAAAGTGAATGATTCTCACTCCGCCGTAGCGGAATCGGGGCTTCGAACTCTTCCGTCGAGAAGGAGACCTCCGCCTACATGATAGGCACTCCTGAGGAGACGGCTAAACGTTTAGAACAGATCCAGAAGGCACAAATGGATATGATTCTTTCTCAGTAGGAATCTATCAACTCCCTCAAGCAGGCGATTGCACAGCTGCTCGAAGACAGGAGGAGGTCTCCTCCTAAAAAGTCAAAGGGCAAAGGGAGAAAGGAAGAAAGCTCATCTTCCGAACCTTCTGAGGAGACGCGGCGATCTACTTCCGGCTCGTCCAAGTCCTCGTCGCAAGTAAAGGGCGACCAAAACCCGGGGAAGGCTCATGCTAAAAGAATGAGTCAACTGGAGCGACGCCTCGAGGCCCTTGCCAATCGCAAAGACCTCCAAGAAGTAGGAGTGGTCCGGCCCTATCTGACTGAGTGGGACTTAGTTCCATACCCTCCTAAGTTCAAGGCTCCAACCCTCCAAGCCTTTGATGGGAAGGGGTCACCCAATCAGCATATCTACTACTTTAAATCCCAAACTGGGAATGTAGTAGATAATGATGCCATCCTGGCGCGTCTGTTCATCGGCACCCTGAAAGGGTTGGCCTTTGAATGGTTCATGAAGCTCCCAGAAGGTTCTATCAAGAACTGGGGCGATTTGGAGAAGCTGTTCTTAACACGCTTCTTCGAAGATGACTCGGAAGTCACGATGCCCACCCTTTTGGCTACTAAACAGCGAAAGGGAGAGTCTGTTAAGTCTTTCGTGGAAAGGTTTCGGAACGTGGCACTCCGGTGTCCAAGCGGCATGACCCAGGCCACCCTGGTGGAAACATGCCGCCACAATCTCCAAACCTCACTCCTTGCTCAAATAGGAGTTGCTGAAAGCCGCACCTGGAAGCAATTAGTCCAACAAGGTGAACAGGCTGAGGAGATTGTCGCCCGCGTCAGAGCGGAGGAAGGTAAGCCTAGGCCGGAAAGGTCGACAAGGCGTGCGCCAGACACATCCCTCCAAACAAAGCGGAAGGATAATTTGGCAACGGAGACCAAATCTCCCGCCAAACCTCAATCAGGCAAGGCGAGTGGCTCTTCAAGCCAGCCACGCGCCAACAAGCAATATTCCTTCAAGGAGGAACATGTCGATTTGCTCTTTAAACTACTCAACAAGAGCAACCGATTGAAGCTCCCTGAAGCTCGGCGCCCCGAGGAAGTCGGCAAGACCGACAATCCCACCTATTGCTTGTACCAAAGGATGCTGGGGCACCGTACTAAGAGCTACTACGTCTTCAAGGACATCCTTCAAGCTCTGATTGACGCGGAGGTGTTAAAGCTCTGACCAGAGCAGAAGAAGGTGACGGCTAATGTGACGCCAGTTCTCCAGTTTGGAAGACAACCCCCAACGCCTGCGGGGGTGGTCCCTATTCCAAGAGGAGAGCTGAGAATGGTCAACATAGACCCTCACCAGCAGCAAGAGAAAGGCCTGGTACCCGCCTCTACACCTCAAGGGGAAATCATGTGGGTCCACCCTGACCTTGTCAATGAACAGCAATGGACTACTGTGACCAACAGGAAATCCAAAGGCAAGGCAAAGGCCTCATCCTGCAATGTGGTGGGTGCCTCCTCTCGAGAAGCTGAGACTGATGTTCCCTCGTTAACCGACTCAGAGGAGGAAACAATAGTCTTGGCCGCAGAGCCCAACCAAACGATGGCGGGAACCCGTTCGGGACAGCCGTACTTGAAGCAGTATGGCGAGATGGCGGTAGTCCCTCCACAACCAACTGCAGAACTAACCAAGCCCTCCACAAGATAACCTATGGAGAAACAGAAAGAAACTCGATTTTCTCGAGTTCTTTCGAAAGGTATGGCGGAAGGATCCACGACACCTTACCGCTTTGATGTCCTGGCTCAACTAGCTAACATCCCGGCACGCATTACCTTGTATGAACTTCTTAGACTATCAAAGTCGACCAGAGAAGCTCTACAAGAAGCTCTGGCAAATGCCGAGGTCTTCATGACCCAGGTGCCGAAGGAGGAAGATGTAGAGGATTGCCTCCACACCTCCCCAAATGCTCCCTACATTACCTTCACAGCAGATGATATGCAGGTTAAAGGGAAGCATGATCGACCCCTGTACTTCACAGGGTATATTGGATCGTCTGAGGTGAACCGCATTCAGGTAGATCCAGGGTCCGCGTTGAGCATCATGCCTCGCCGGATCATGCAACATCTGGGCATTCCTACTCATCGTTTGAGCCCTACTCAGACAACTATCTATGGGTTCAATGCCAACCAGACCCGTCCGATGGGGAAAATCAAGCTCAAATGCCAGATTGGAAGCCTCAAGTCGGAAGTGACATGCTACGTCATCGACACCGACACTTCCTACAATCTATTGCTGGGACGATCGTGGATTCACCGCAACTCCATCGTTCCCTCCACTCTCCACCAAGTCATGAAATACATTGACGGGAGTGGAAAGGTGCAGACGTTGATCGCCGAAAGGTATCCGTTCAAAGGGGTCAAGAATTATTTCACCGACTCTTTGCTGTACCAAGATCCGGTGGAGACGAATGAAGTCCCGCGACCAGAGGAGCCAGACTCTGGTAACGAAGCTGACACCGAGCCCGAGAAAGAAGAGTGCCTGTGGGAGTTAGAACCACTTGTAAAGAGCACTAATAAGCTCGATGTTGATAATACCACCGACGATGTAGGCGGTTGGTATATTAATGAAGATTTAGATTTTGCGTATTTTTCTGCGTTTCCTTCTGATTCAGTACCATCAGACACTAGCACGGAAGTAGACGATGACCCCTGGTCGGCAATAGATGCTTTGACATCGTTGCATGTATCAGTGAAGTCGTCCTTCGAGACATACCAGGATAATGGTAATGCGCAAGAATCTATATTTATGGTTCCAGCAAGACGGAAAGGCCAAAAACCAATTCTTTTTGGGCGAATCTCGTCTGAACCAACGCCCCGCGAAGAATCGGAAGGCGAGGAGGAATCCCCTCAGTTCGGTCATTATGAACCAAAAGCACTCAAAATGATGAGATGCATGGGTACGACCTGACCAACAGACCCGGGTTGAACTTCGGCAAAGGAAGGAGGACGCTGCTTCGATCCTTTGTGCCGAAAGGGAAGGCCCCCGATTATTATCATCGGACGCGCCGGGGGTTGGGCTATGTATCAACTCCGGTCCCATCAGCCTCCGATTCTCAAGAATCGTCGAGCAACGATTACTCCTCAGACACATCATCTTGGGAGTCAGATGTCAGTGTCGGCAACATCTTCAAGGAACTTTCAGTGAACATGGTTTCGACAAGCCACCTGGAAGATGGAAATGAAGAAATGATCCAATCTGATACAGATCCTTGGATCAAACATTTAAATGCTCTTTGGGACACTCGCTTTGAACAGCGCGAGCCACCCACAGAAGACAAGGTTGTTCAGATCAACCTAGGAGATGAGGCTAACCCTAAGCCCATCTTCATAAGTGACGGCCTGTCACCTTCGGAGAAAAAGGATCTAATATCTCTTGTATAAGAGTATATAGACGTCTTCGCCTGGAATTATGAGGACATGCCAGGACTCGATCCTCAGGTGGCTATGCACCGCCTCAACATCAATCTGGACGTAAAGCCTGTCAAACAACAGCAGCGACGGTTTCGTCCAGAAATAATGGAGGCAATTCAATCAGAAGTCAGAAAACTTATTGATTCTGGCTTCATCAGGGAAGAACAACATCCCGACTGGGTAGCCAACATCGTCCCCTTCGCCAAGAAGAACGGGAAGATCCGGATCTGCATCGACTTCCGTGATCTAAACGAGGCTTGCCCCAAAGACGAATTCCCATTGCCGATCACAGATGTCATGATTGACAATACTTGTGGATTCGAACGAATGTCCTTCATGGACGGATTCTCAGGATACAACCAAATCAAAATGTATCCTGATGACGAAAAGCATACCTCCTTCAGGACACCTCTAAGGGTATATTGCTACACCGTCATGCCCTTCGGACTGAAAAATGCAGGGGCAACATACCAAAGGGCCATGAACGCCATTTTCCATCAGCAAATACGCAAAACGGTGGAATGTTATGTTGATGACATCGCGGTAAAAAGCCACACTAAAGGTGATCACATAGCAGACCTGAAGGTGGTCTTCGACATCATGCGGGCTCATCAATTGAAGATGAATCCCACAAAGTCCTTCCTGGGGGTGGCCAGTGGCAAATTCTTAGGATTTGTTGTAACATCCACCGGAATTCACTTGGACCCGGAAAAGGTTCGCGCTATCCAGGAAATGCGACCCCCGAGAAATCTCAAAGAACTCAGGGGATTGCAGGGACGATTGGCGTACATCCGCAGGTTTATCTCAAACCTCTCCGGAAGATGCCAACCCTTCGCTAAGTTAATGAAGAAGGGTGTCTCATTCATTTGGGATGACGCTTGCCAACAAGCGTTCGAGGAAATCAAGCAATACCTCACCCAACCACCAGTACTTGCAGCTCCGGTATCCGGAAAGCCTTTCCTGGTGTACGTCCGGGCAATGGATCATTCTTTGGGAGCTCTATTAGCTCAGAATGATGATCACGGACGTGAGCAAGCAATCTACTATCTGAGTAGAACAATGATCGGAGCCGAACATCGGTATAACCCGATCGAGAAGGAATGTTTGGCATTAGTGTTCGCTATTCAGAAAATGCGGCACTATCTGGTAGGCCCAACTATAAACGTCATATCAAAAGTCAACCCCCTGAGGTTACTTATGACTAAGCCTTCATCATTAAACGGCCGCTGGCAAAATGGGCCATATTGCTCTCCCAATATGAGATGCACTTTTTATCACAAAGGCCATTAAGGGACAAGCAGTGGCAGATTTCCTAGCTGAGCACCCAGATCCGAGGGCAGCCAAAGTCTACGAGGATCTCCCAGATGAAGTTGCTGAAGTCTGCCTGAATCAGACATCGTTCGAAAGTCAAGTATGGCAACTTTTCTTCGACGGTGCATCAAGAACAAGCCCAAAGGGACACTAGTAGAGAGGGTAGGAGTAGTACTCGTATCCCCACAAAATTATGTGATTCCCCGAGCTGTCTCATTAACTGAGCCTTGTTCCAACAATGTGGCGGAGTACAACGCTCTTTTGATTGGGATGCAATTCGCCGATGAGATTGGCGTTAAAAATCTCGAGGCATACGGCGACTCTAAACTCATCGTCAGCCAAGTTCGCGGGGAGTATGAAGTCAGACATGAGGACCTAGTACCCTACCACAATGCAACTATCCGCATGGCCGAGGGGTTTACAAGCTTCTACATCGACCATGTACCGCGCAGGCAAAATGCGCACGCGGATGCACTCGCATCCCTCGCGGCCTCCTTAGCTCTTCCAGCTGGAGCAATGGAGAAGATATTCGTCTACAGCCACGACCTGTATTGCCCGATAAATGCTCTCGAGGGCTATCAGGAGTCAAAGGGAGATTGTCAAGGCAAAGAAGCACTGGAATTGTCAACCGGTCCAGAGCTTAAAGATTGGCGATTCCCCTACATTGATTTCGTCCTATACGACATTCTGCCTGAAGACACCAAAGAGGGGCTGCCATTCGAAAGAAAGCCCCCAAATTCTATTATAATGCAATTACACGAACATTGTATCGTCGATCGCATGACGGGATCTTGCTCCGGTGCCTCTCACCAAAAGAAGCCCAAGAGGTATTGAGAGAAGCCCACGACGGTATGTGTGGAGCCCATCAACCTGGCCCAAAACTGGCACATCGACTCCAAAGATTGGGTTACTACTGGCCCAAGATGATTGCCGATGCCGTCACTTATGCTAAAAGATGTCACGCTTGCCAAGTGCATGGCGATTTCATCCATCAAGCACCAGCCTACCTCCACTCTACGACCTCTACCTGGCCATTTAAAATGTGGGGGATGGATGTGGTTGGCCCTATCAGCCCACCATCATCAAAAGGACATCGGTTTATTTTGTCAATAACCGATTACTTCTCTAAATGGGCCGAAGCCATCCCTTTGAAGGAGGTAAAATCGTCTAACGTGATCAAGTTCGTGAAACATCACGTTATTTACCGTTTCGGTGTACCTCGACGAATTGTCCATGACAATGGATCTCAGTTCATCAGCCAGGCTTTCCAGAGATTCTGCGCTAAGTTCAGAATCCAGAGTGTGTCCTCAACGGTATACTATCCTGCCGCTAATGACCTCGCAGAAGCTTTCAACAAGACTATTGGCAAGCTTCTCAAGAAGTTCGTCTCGAAAAGTCAACGAGACTGGGACGACAAGTTGGGTGAATGCTTATGGGCCTATCGCACAACTGTGCGAACCCCAACTAAAGCTACGCCATTTTCTTGGTATAGGGTGTGAAGCCGTGCTCCCACTGGAAATCCAAATTCCATCTCTACGCGTCGCCTTAACAGCGAAAATGACAACAGAGGAGAAGCATCGACAGCGACTCCAGGAACTGGAGGCCTTGGATGATAAACGTCTGCAGGCCCAACAACAAATCGAGCTCTACCAAGCTCGTATTACCAGAGCCTTCAACAAGAAAGTTAAAATGCGAACTTTCAAGAAAGGCGATCTTGTCTTAGCCGTCAGAAGACCCATGGTAATGATGCACAAGACAAAAGGAAATTCTAACCCAAATGGGAAGGACCATTTGTAGTAGAGTCAGTCTACTCAAATGGGTCATATCGCCTCATAACCTTAAAAGGCGATACACTCATGATGCCGATCAATGGCAGGTTCCTGAAGAAATACTATCCTTAGATGGTATTCTTCCGCTGATCAAGTTAAAAGTACACCTCTGATCAAAGTAAGAAGAATTTCTTCATTATAACATCCGACGCCCCCGACGGCTAAGGATAGAGGAAAATGTTAGCTTCTAAGCCCAACATAAGTCTTCGACAACTCATCATGCTGAGGGGAATAGCATGGCTAGCCCAACTCAAACGGTAGTTGGTAAAGGCACCTCAAATTCGTTGATAGCTGAGGGTTTGCTAAAAATCCTAAGTGGACTTGGCTTCACTCTTTCCTCCAAAATCCCTTACCAATTCTCATCCACAGAATGGTAGGTCTACAAAATACAACAATTACTAAGTTAACACTATACCTCTGGTAATGGAAACTTTTCAATATTCCTTGTCGAGTACAAATTTTGTTTGTCAACTCTACATGGAGTATCAAACTTTCAAATTTGCCAAGTTAACACTATACCTTGGCACTTCAAATTTTCACTTGTCAATTCTCACCAATAGAATGACAGGTCCTCAAATTGCTCTTATCATGAGTCAATCTTTGTCAAGTTAATACTACACCTCTGACAAATTACTGTTAAAGTTTAACACTACACCTCTAAACAGTAATCAGGTTTCTGTCAGGTTTAATATTACACCTCTGACAGTCACTTTTCTTCAGACTTCCATATCGAAGCTGAAATGGATGATGCTAAGTTAACATTACACCTCTAGCATCAAGTCATTGCTAAGTTAACAATACACCTATGACCATGACTTTCCCTCGGACTTCCTTATACAAGCCGAGATGACCAATGCCAAGTTCAACATTACACCTCTAGCATTACCCTCACTGTCAAGTTAAACATTACACCTATGACAGTGACACTTCTGAGTTAGGTTAATATCACACCTCTGACTCACATCCTTGTCAAGTTAACATTACACTTCTGACAAGACCACTTTCAACCCGTTAAGTTAATATCACACCTCTAACGGTAACAAACTTTCCTGGATTCCCCACGAGTCTAGTCTCACTTGTTATTCTCTTCAACAGAATAACAAGTCTACCTAAAAATATTGTTAGGTTAATACTACACCATCAACAGTATTTCCATCAAATCCCCAGCTGAGCTCAATCAAGTTAGTCCCAAACACTTGACAAAAGTTCACCCTCCCTGGGGGTACCAATTCTACTTGTCACTTTCTCTTATAAAGTGGCAGGTCCACCAAAAATTATTTCATCTCTGTCAAGTTAATATTACACCTCTGACAGTATTGTGAGAGTTCCCGAAATAGGATCTTTCCCTACAAAGTTTGACTTATTAAGATTATCATCATAATTTTGACAAAGTCAAAGATTCTTTGCTTCTATGAGTCTAACTGAGACAAAAAGTTCAAGACAATGAAAGAGGCAAAACGAAAAATGTCACTTTTATTTATATCCAGGCATATGAAAGTGATATAAAACGCTCTCTTATACAATAAGATTGAGTGTTACAATTAAGGAGTACAAAGAAGTCCCTCTCTCTCAGAGGCTGTACTCACTCCTTGAAGTCGCATCTGATTCCAAGTGCAAGATGTTTGGAAAAGCGCCAAACTGTGGCGACAATTGGAGCCGATTGCACTATGGTGCATGACGTAAAAATCGAAAGAGCCCTAGCTGATTAAGCTAAGAGCAATGGTGTTCTTGAGGTCCGGTGGCAGCAAAAAGCCATGCAACCCTTCGTTCATGAGCATCTCTTTCGCCAGAAGGCCATCCAACAAACATGGAGTGTCCTTGATGTCACTTCTGGGGTGAGAGAGGAAGGGGATGCTATCTGCCACTATATCCACCGTAACCCCCTCGCCGCCATACCCACTGTGACCGTGACCAGCCCGCAAGCATGACTGGTGCATCGCGTCCAATGAGATCTTGACGAGGGTTAAGTCCCCGTCAGGGATCGTGATTTCTTCCCTTGTGGACGACGGAGACTATGATTTCTTCCCTTGTGGACGAACATCGAACAAGTTCGCTGGCCGATATATTCTCCCACGGGCCCAGCGAACGTGAAAAAGGATGATCAAGCCTACCTGCAAGAAGAAAACAAGGGAATTAGACATTCAGAGCTTAGTATACTTCGACAGAAGAAAACTAAGTCACAAACGCTGTTATTGCTGAAGACTGCAGACGTGGGAATGACCTGCACGCTGAGCCAAAACTTCTGCGGTGGCAGAAACAGACGCGAATCAAAACTGTTCCACACACAGGATTCAAACGCGGTCTCATTTTGCGCCCGCGCCGAAAACACAAGGCGCGAAAGGACTCAGACGCCGAAAATTGCCATCTCCCTGTCGAGGGAACAGGGGTTGCAAATTTGGGTCTGAAACCTTCAGCCCGAGTTGGAATTCATCCGAGTCAGTGGCCTTAAAACGCGAGCTTCATGAGCAAAGTCAGCGCCAAGTGCCAAAGACTTCTGTACTCGCGTTCAGAGAAGTTTAAGTCGGCGGCGCAAATTCCAGAAGGAATGCACCAACTGAGACTTCCTGAGAAAATCCAGATGATGATACCAAAGTGCAAACTTGGGTGGACTAGAAACATCACGGCAAGTCGGGACGGCATACCAGCAGAGGTCTCTGTCAAGAGTTTAACTCTCTGCATCAGAATATGGACATGGAAGGTGACCAGAGAGACACTTTGTCCTGAAGAGACCAAACAGAAGCATGAAAGCTCTGGGTCATCTTCTTCCCCGGAGTCGTCTTCATCCATGAAGACAGTACCCCTGTTAGAAACTCTGAAGAAGGCGGAAGTTCTCAGAGCAGTCGTTCTCTTAAAAAATAGTCTAAGATTGGGACTACTAAAGAAGGCGAGCCCCTATTTATAGGCCGCTCCTGGTAACCGTCATTAATGGTTCATCAATTGGAACCGTCGGCCTTAATGACCGCACGATTGTCAAAGTCCAATGGGAAGCTGACGCGTGGAGGATCGCTTCAGGAAACGTTGAAGACGCTGGTCTACAACCGCCAGCGCCGGTTTTACATTAAAGGGTATTAACGCCCAAGTCCAATGAAGAACCGACGCGTGGACAACTGCTTCGGGAAACAACGGATGACCCGGTTTCCCAATCGTCAGTGAAGACTTGACGATCAATAGTCAGTGAAGACTTGACGTTCAAAGATCTCATAAAATCTTTATGTCAGGCCGCATGTAACGTCTGGAAGTTACATCGATACGCATATGGGAAAACCGCGTCCTGGAACCCGCGTCTCCTTTTTCAGAATGAATGACGTCCACCTGCGTTCCAAAGGAAAATTCGCGCGACCCAAAGTTACATCCCTTCAGCACACAGGGCCCATTTTAAGGGAAAGCACTTGACTCAGCAAAGGACTTAGTCCATTCTGAGATTAAGGGGAAAATACACAAGGCTGCGTCCCTCGCGTCCGCTCGAGTCGCGTCTTCATTGGCAGGACAGACTCGCGTTACTCAAAGCCGCGTTTCTCTCTGCGAGTTGGCTTCGCCGCGTCTCCCTATGGATTGACGCTGTGTCTCATCAAAAGGACTTAGTTCTATCTGAGTTCTTATGAGCTGATGACCGCGTCTCTCCATGAATTGACGCCGCGTCTCATCAAAAGGACTTAGTTCCACCTAAGTCCCTATGAACCAATACCGCGTCTCATCAAAAGGGCTTAGTTCTGCCTAAGGTCCTATGGGTCAAACGCCGCGTTTCATTTAAAGAACTTAGTCTCACCTAAGTTCAGCATTCACAGTCAGTTAATCAAAGATTGTGATCAAGAGGTCGAATTCATCCACAGCAAGGCAACGAAGGAGGTGGAACCAAAAACTTCAAAGACTTTTATTATATCAAAAATGATAAAAGTTAATACAAAACACTCTTAGTGAACAGAGTGTCCTTTTCTTAAAAAAAAAAGAGAGAAGGCTACAAGTCCTGGTCCGCCAAAGAACGGATTTGCTCTCTAAGGCGATGTATCTTATATTGACGCGCCTTCTCAACCTCCATGAGAGCTCGGGCCCGCAGATCTGCTTCAGACAAAAATCCCTGCGCTTGCACTCGGAGGGATTCCAGCTCGGACGAACGAACAGAGACGTCCGCTTCAGCTTGCGCCTTGGCAACCTCTAACTCCGCTAGCCTCTTTTTAGAGGTAGCAAGCCTCTGTTCGTTGAAGACAATCATGGCCTCAGCCCTGGCTATAACAGCCCGAGAGTCAAGGATAGCCTGCTTTGCGGCCTGTATGATCGTCTCTGACTCCTCAGACTCAATCGCCAGCCTTTGGTGATCAGCCTGGACACGTTCAAGAAGACGAGTGCTATCGGTGATCTTCTCCTCAACCTCCCTTCGCTCCTGCTCTTGAGCAACAAGGAGCCTGTTCAGCGTTTCTTGGGCTTCGTGGGATGAACCGGCATCATCCTCCAGGGATCGAAGCTCTCTCAGGTGCTGCCCCAGCTGATCCACCAGCAGCTGACTCGCCTGGGCTAGCGAAGGGCCTCCGGCCAACTTGATGTTCTCGACCTGGTTTCCGAGAAACATCTGGGCGAAATCAAGGGAGCTACCCCTAGTCAGGACGAAATCGATGCATGTTCGCATCGAGGTAAGAAACTGCTGCACCCGCCTGGCATGTCAAAAGCTCCATGATATCATCATCCGAAGTGCTCCCCGATCCCCTATCTATCACGGGGTGGGGGATGTAGATCGGCTCTGTTGGTGCAAGAGTCGAGCTGACCACGGGTACGGCAGGAGCAGGAGCAGCCACTGGCGCTTCTGGGGGTACCACCTCTGCAGGAACTTTCACAGCCGATGACAGGGTAGTGAGCTCGACCTCCTCAGAAACCTCAGCCAAGGCTTGGGCCGTGTGGCCTTCCAGAAGGACACTGACCGTCAGACTCTCTACCTGGGCCCCCTCAGTTCTCTCTGCAAGTTATCTCACATTAGCCAGAATGGCAAAAAGAGAAACATCCGAGACATCAAAACTTCCTTACCAAGCTGGAGGTCCAGAGATGTCGAATCCTTGGGCGAACCCTGCAGAGGAGAAGTCTCCCTGACTTCAGTGGTGGCCTCCTCTTCCTGCAGAGTAGAAGTCTCGGCAGCTGGAGTCTCAACTCCTTCCGGCTGGGTCAACTCTTGCATCATCTCCTCGATATGCGAGGAGGTTGCAGCCTCGGTATCCTCAGCTAATCCTGCAACATAAAAGGAGAATGTTAAAGCCTCCTCTTCAAAATGAAAAGGGAAATCAGGTCAGAAGGTGAAAAGAGTACCTTCAGCAGGAGCAACCGCTGGTGGTGACATTGTCGCCGGCTCACACCCATGTATTTCCTCCTCCGAGATGTGTGAGAATTTGCTCGGATCAGGAGGAGCGGGTTCGTCACCATAGTCGACCTCATCCTCAAAATCGCTTTCCTCTGCGGATGAGGAAGACCACAGTTCAACGTGAGAGGCCTCGGTAGCCGGAACCTTGCCTCTAAACACCCCAGTGGTAGGGCTGGGGTCAACCATCCGAGGACTGGAGATGAAGACAGAAGGAGACCCAGGCTGTTGTGCCTCATCCCTCCTCTGAGCTGAGGAAGACTCGGGCTGAACTGAGATCCCCGGAATCTCAACATCGCCTCCGCTCATTATATCGACCTCGAGCTGCTCGGTCTCGTCAGTGGCGGTGGGTCTGTCACCAGGCTCCCCTTCCTCTGCAATCCTGAGGCTCCTGCGGTGTAACCTGCGGGCATGGACTAAGGGAGTGTCATCCTTGTCCACCTCTTCCTCCCTCGGCTCCCCAACACCAGAAGGGATGTCCGCGGATCGAGAAACTGCAGCCGTCAAGTCTCTCCGGACCTTCTTTGGGGCAGGCTCAGCAGTGGAAGTAGAACCTTGACGACGCTTGCTCACCGCCTGTCGAGCCCTGGTTGGTCGCGGCTCCGCCCTTGTTGCTCGCGGCTCCTCCCTTGACCTTCTCCCGACCTCCTTCAGAGCCTTCAGGTACTGCTCGACGCCTCGCGAGCGTTTACCGGACTCCGACCTTGCTTCGAGATTCACATTGATACTCTCAATGCATGAATACTCTGGAACAAAGTATGGTGTCTGGTTGACTTGGAAGTACCAGGAGCAGAAGCTGAAGCTCATACGACACTTTGACCCCTCGATAGGTAGACGGAAAGTTGCTTCCGTCCCTCCGGCCACACTGTAGTACCAAGCCCGAGCACCTTCGAACAAGTTCCCTTCGAAGGCGAGTCGAGCATTGGGATTGCCGACGTAGAGTTGATCGTAGCCGAACTGTCGGGCGAAACGATTCGGCATGTACGGCTCGATTGTGCATGAAGTCCCTTGCCGGAAAAGCACATATCCGGGCCGAATGTTGATCAACCACCAGAAGACCCCCGTGGACAACCTCGTAAAGTCATCTGGGCCTGCGAAATCAGTAAATAGATCTCCGAAAGATGCACCAGGGATCTCGGGGAAGCAGCGATTGAGCTAGTAGTTCGAAGCATCTGAAATGCACTTCCGGACGAAATACATATAAGTATTACGCCAGTCTGAACCCTCCAACCGCTGTACAAAAGGGCGAAACCCTCACTCCAAGGCACCGGCGTCATCAGGGAAGGGCAGTGCATCACGTACCAAGCCATGAGGTACGTGTAAGGCAGCTCAATTTGAGGGTTGGGGCGCTTCACCGTCGGCTTCCCCTCTGAGTCAAGGATCGGTTGGCCATGGGAGTTGACAGCCTTCCCTGGCTCGCAGAAAGCCTGGGTTAACGCCCGCAACCCGCTCTGAATGCCAGCCGCCACGGCCGGAAGAAGGGCTATGGGACTGCCATGGGCCAGGAGCACCGCCGGGTACACTACATCGGCAACAATGACTTCATGTGGCAGCGTGGGCACCACACAACGCTTCAGCCACAGCATTAAGAAGCCCGCCAACAATGCTCGATCAGAGATAGGGGTCCGGGCTTGATCGTGAAAGCTTCCGAAGACCATGTCAGGTTCGAACCGTCCTCGTTCGAAACCGTGGTGTAGAAGCCTTCAGGAGCCTGGGCGATCCTGTCGTCAATTTCTTTGTCGGAGCTGGGAGCAAGTCGGGTTATTGGATGGTCTTTCTTATTGACATTATTGAACAAGTAACTGGCCCAAGACAGCTGCTTGATTCCTCCCGACCTCCAAGTGGTTATCTGGCCGCAAATATGGAAGTGACATAGCACTTCCCAATAAGTCTCGTACATTTGAGGAGACCCTTTCTTCATAAGGTTGAGCTCCTCAGTGGTTGGGATATATTCCTCATAGGGAGAATCCCCTGTTGCCAGCCCCGAGACCTCATGCAACTCGTGCAGTGCAAGGCCCATCTCTCCGACCGGGGTGAAGAATGTCCCCGTCAAAGAATTGTAACGCTCCAGGACCCCGAAGAAGTTCTGAGAACTCGGCGGGATGCCATACTGCACGGCCCTGACTGCTGGGTACAGTCCCACATGATCTAGCAGATCTCCAAGATCGGCAAGGACGAAGCTCACCATCCTGCACCACCAATACTTCTCGGTGGAATGAACCCACCCGGGCGCAGGAACTCAACCGGAAAATCACCCTCCGCTTTCATAAACGCGTTGAGGAAGGTAGTGCCGAGTTTTGGTATCTCTCCAACTGGGAGTTCTGACTTGCGCGACCCGGGGAACAGGCCGAGAACCGCCCTATCATGTCCATCATGGCGGTATACCTTCTGGGAGCCCAAGTCACCGAGGGTAATCTCAGGGACATATCGGGAAACGTCCCATTTCATCTTCCGAGGGACGGACATGTGCTGGAGATAAGACAGCGGGAACATCCTCTCCATGTCTGGAAGAAAGAATCTTCTATCCCCTATCTGACGGAGCCATCTATAATTTCCATCATACATGGAATAGCCGCCATCGCCGATACGATCTCCGAAGAAGAAGGCAGGCTTCTCCAGCTTGACGCGATCATCCGTTGTGAATGCTGCATCGGTCATAAGCACCCGAAGGGTTATCATATCAACATTGGAGAGCCTTTCCTGGCGCTCCTGCGACCTGTCAGCAGTCACAGATACTGTCCTTCGTAGCACAAAGGCCAGATCACGGTCAGCACCACCTACATGTCCAAAGTGGCGCTTCTTGGCGAGTGGGGCAGAAGGGTGTGGTACTGCAAAAGCAAAGGACACTTAATCAGACACCTTATCAAAAAAAAAATGCTAAGTGTCTATAGTCCAGACGCAGAAGAGATACTGGACACAGGAATTATCAAGTCCGCGTCCAGCCTGCGAATCTGCGTCCAGACGCAGAAGAAATACTGGACGCAGGAATTATCAAATCCGCGTCCAGACCTGCAAATACGCATCCAGGCGTGAGACCCGCGGGATCAAATCCACGTTTTGCAAACCAAGACTTATGAAAAATCTCTAAGTACTTGGGCTCAGGTGCAAGATTCATCAAAAACCTACACCTGATGAAAAATCTTCAAGTCCGCGTCCGAACCCTTCACAATTAGAAATATTCTAAGTGAAGAATCCGAAATGCAGGACTCGCTGGCACCGGGTCATCAAACCCGCGCCTTGTTATCAACTCAAAGACCGCGTCTGAGACCACGTCTGAGAATAAAACACGGTTTGTTTTCTGTGTTAATGGTTCTCCGCCAAAAGATATCTTTTTGGGGTTCCATGAACTCCCATTAATGGTGAAGTTCAAGCCTAAACGGCGTTATACCTGGGAAAGAGACTTCCTGCGCGGAGGAACCGCCCCTCTGGGCCTCGGTGACGGTCGCTCTTGAAGAGGATGCGGTTGGCTTGGTCTTGGGTGCCATTGGTGATTAAGAATCCAGTAATGGAGATGAACAGAGAAAGAAGAACTCTTTTTCTTAAAAACTCTAAACAAATGCGCTCGGAGAAGAAGAGGTATCTCTCTGACTGTTGCCATTTATAGGCACAAGGATTCGCGAAGATACGCGGCGCGTGGCTCGATTAGTTCTGCAGCGAGTCATCGCTTGACGCGTGGAAGAAATCATTTTGATGATTCGCGAAGATCATGCACCATGACTCTGCAGCGAGTCATCGCTTGACACGTGGAACAGATCATTTAATGAACCGGGAAATCCGCGCGCCAAAAGGTGAAATCCCGTCGGTTCCCCAGGCCAACTGGCAGTGCAATCATGACATGGCACGGATTCGCACCCGACGGTCGCGTCTCTTCGATGGACATGCCCCGTCATCACCGCCATAAATGCATTCAAAAAGTCGCGTCTCTCTAAGAAGTTCGCGTCTTTCCAGCCCGGCTGAACATCGCGTCTGCTTTATGGAAGATCAGTCGCGTTTTTCATTTGCCAAAAGACGCACCCCATAAAAGTCGCGTCTGTAAAGCAGTACTATCTCTGCTCTTCAAAAAAGAACTGGCGTTCAGTCCTTGCTTCTGCAAATCAGTTCAACAGTACACTGGCACAAGCAGACGATCGTCCACTCCTGGCTTAAAGCGCGTCTATGACAGACTAAAAGCAATCGGGGAGGTTTAGACTGTGTATCTAGACACTCAACACGATCAACTCTGGTGGCCTCAAAGAGTTCAACAGTACACTTACGAAGACCAACTCTAGATAAGATCAAACCCAAAGCATTAACAGTCCAGTCATAAAGGCGAATTCAGCTAGAGTCCAAAGTATGTCAAAATCCGTCCTAGTTAACTACGGAATATCGAAAACTTCGGAGGGGGTTCTGTAGGCTGTCTAAAAATCACTAAAAGACAAGCCATTAAGAAGCAGAGTATCAAGTTCTAGACGCGTGGGCTCGACACCCGCGTCTCACCTCAAGGCGCGTGGGCTCGACACCCGCGTCTCAACCTCAAGACGCGTGGGCTCGACACCCGCGTCTCAAACTCAAGGCGCGTGGGCTCGACACCCGCGTCTCGGTTATAACCGCCCTGGTTATGGGGCCAGTCGCCGCCCACATAGCGGGGAGGTCAGCCCCTCGTTGTGGAGCGTTTTTAGGGGGCATGTTCATCCTGGAACCCCTATAAATAGCCCCGTCGCTATTGAAGAAGGGGTCGGATTTTCTTTAGTTAGACGACAACAAGAGAGAGACAGACCGAGACAGGAGAGAGCTCAACTCTTCGTCAAGCTTGCTGCGTACAAGCTGCTCTTTGCCTACCTTCTCTTTGAGAGTTTTGGTAGACAGAGCTGTGCTACTCCCTCTACCAACCAAAGAGAAGATTCCCTGACGATCCCGACGGTCATCCGGTCAACGGAGAACAAGATTCACTCTCCACCGCCACACGAAGACTCCAGCATTAAACAAAGGGAGGATTCAAGACTCAACATCCTCCCTCCCTTGTAACTGAAAGGAAAAAGCAGTTTTGTTGTAATTTTTTCATCTGATTCAAGGAAAATTTTACAGTAAAGACCTCTTTCTTTCTTTTTTTACGCGCGTACAAAAGTGAGCTGATATCGAAACTGACCAAACTTTAACTGCATGATTTCTGCTAGAATAGACGGAGAAAACTTCTTTTTGAAATGACGTAACCCAAGAATACGGTACTTTACCTTTCATAATACATACTTACTTTGCTGGTCGTGAAGCTGTTCCCGATGAAGACCATAATATCGTAAATAGAGAAAAACTGATAGAACTGATCATGAATATACGAAAGAAGAACAACTGATAATAATGAGTCCTGAATACTGGTCATCGATTACTCTGAACTGTATAACCTAGAATTTATAAGAACTACTCTCGGGAGGATAACCTGACTGTAGATTAAACATCCAGAGAATTGTAGGCTGTCTAAAAATTACTGAAGACAAAGTCTCAGATGGGAACCTTGCAGATGTGGAGGTCACATCCAGCCTCAGACGCGGGCCTCATGCCAGACGCGAGGGTCGCGTCTCTACCCAAACGCGAATCTCGCATCCTTTGTCAAACATAGAGGTCGCGTTCCAACCTTAGACACGAACCATGCTGTCTCTTCCAAACGTGATGGTCATGCTGCTCTTTAAGACGTAGACCTCATGGTCGTGTTTCAACATTAAAACGCGGGCCTGTATAGTTCGCGTTTCAACACAAATGCAAGCCTGAGAAACTTCGCATTTCAACTTCAATGCGAGCATGTGAGCTCCGCGTTCCAACACAGACACAAGCATGTGAGCTCTGCATCTCATCATCAGAGCAAGGTTTGCGTCCAGTGCGAGACCCGCATTTCTGCTGTATCTGACAGCCATGAACTTGTTTAGTTACACCCCATTTTCTCTCCACATAATGGGGAATAACTTCCTATTATGGAGAGATTTAAGGGTTGGTTATACCCCTTCCATTATGGAGAGATTTAAGGGGTTGGTTACACCCCAAAATCCTCTATAAATAACTATGAATAGCTAGGAAAAAAAGGAAAAAGTTCTGGAGGAGGAATCCAAGAAGCCATAGGCTAGAGGAGGAGAATTCCCAAAAAGGCACACTTGATGCTTGATGCTTGAAGCTGGATAACTACAGAAGGCTAAAAGATAAGCACAAGGTTGCTGAACACACATTGTGTTGGAGGAGAAAACTCTATAAACTTGCTGAGTTCAAATTGAGTTACTAATCTCTTTGAGATTTTAGCTACTGATTAAGGTTCATATCTGATCAGTGCGCTTCAACGAGAGCAAAAAGATCCGAAGATCAAGCTTTCAGTTCGGCTCATCAACAGAGAATAAGAATCACTCTCAACCGCTACATCAAGAACCCAGCCTTAAATAAAGGGGAGATCCAACCATTCTTTCCCTTTTTATAATCAGATTATTGATTTGTTGTAATTTTTTTTATGATCAATGAAGATTTTTGCACGTCTTCAATTTTTTTTCGAGGAAACAAGAATACCCAAGCCTTATAAGGTTGGCTGAATAGATCGTAGATATAGATTAGATACAATGAGAAAGCCTGCTTCACCAAGTCCATGCAACATTAGGCGGGGGAAATCCGAGGAACGAGGTTAGAGTGCTAAACACTAACGGAACTAGCCACGAGTGAAGCCAAATCCAAGTGGGGCCATTGCGTGACACAACCTCAGATGCTAAGCACTAGGGTGCGGCAGAGCTAATGCTCTGCAAGGCTCGCACTTGGCGAAGCTCATGCGGCGACGTCAACGCATAACACAACACCAAATGCTAAGCGCTAGGGTGCAACAAGCCTACACCTAGTTGAGCTCGCATGGCTAGCACACGACTCTTGCTTGGGGAGGCTAATGAGGTCTGTGGCTGATCAATTCTATAAAAACTGTTGGACATCGTGGCTAAACTCAATGAAGTCGATAGAAGAGATCATGATTGTCACTAGAATAATATAAAAAATACCATAACTCTGTCTGACAGAAGTCCTAATCCCGAAATTCATTTCATACTGACACTCTCCGTGCAGTGATACAGTCTGTCTGATTTTAAAAGTGATGACTACCCAACTTTCTGTACTGATCCCCGTGATGCGTCTATATATATAAGATTAGAATGTGAAGCCGAAGAACTATCTAATATAAGATAACACGATGCACTTAGAATCAAAGAATACTAGAATATGGGAGAGAGAACCACATTTGTCCTGTCGCTACCTCACTAGTTTACCTATATCTTAAGTTGGTATAAAGGCTAAGAAAATCAGAATAGGGAAAATGGAAGAGATACGGGAATCAAAGGAAGGACGATCAAGAAGAAATAGATAACTCTGCACATGTAGTTAGATTATAAAATCAAGACTCATGCATTGCAGTTGCAAATTTCATTACCATTAATTTGCCGACTGGTCGTACTGAGGATGTGAGATCCAAGCTCTGATACCACCCTGTAACGCCCCGATCCTGTGGGTATAGAGACGTTACTGGGATATATACATAGGTTAAAAATACCCTCACATATATACACTAAGCATCAGTACAGGCAAGAATTAGAGTATGTAAGTATATGGTGCATTATACATTCTGACATATGAGTACAATTACAAAGTTATCACAAGATGTGACACAATATCACAAGAATATTACATCACCGAAAGGCGCAAATGCGAGAATACAAATAGATATAAAGTAATGAACTGTATGAAAGGCGCTCACGAGTCACAAAAGGAAAACTCGAGAGCTGAGTAGGGGGCCTGGAGGGATAGGGCTCTAGACGATCTGCCGATGATTCATACTTCCACTGCGCATATCTGATCAGCAACCGAAAGAATCCACAAGCTCCAAGTTCCGGAATCTGGATATGCGGATCAAAGGGAGTTAAAAACTACCCAACGAGTGGTATGATGAATGCCAAATGGTGTGCATAGATAGGCACACATGCATCAATAAATCTGAATCAAAAGCATGTGTTAACCATGTCATGAGCACAAGCACACATGAACATGAATGAGGTATCAAGTGATGAAATGTACAGAAGCGACAAAACCAGTTGTAAGGGCTTAGTAGATGGATTCATGAGATTGATACCTCGAGGAAATAATCCAAACAAGGAAACCCTCATCTATATACCATATATCTCATGCTCCATCGATTGAGTATGCATAACCTGAGCTGTGTAAAATGACAGCTAAAAGAACATTATGAATCATCAATAAGTTATACGGTGACTAAGTATCCGTATAAACCAAGAATAAATAAGTCAGGAGGTTAAGCACAGTAATACAAGTGTAATAGCAGGTATGAGACAGGCTGTGTACAATATGATAGTAGCAGGAGATCAGTGAAGTAGTACACAGGTGGTAAAGGCAGGAATATATAATATAATAATAATAGTTAAACTGAAAATCTGAAAAAAAACTTGATGAAAGAAAATACGACAAAACCAGCAGTACAACCCAGATTATGGCTTCATGAGATAAGTACATCAAAGGAATAATCTAAATAAGGAAACCCTCATGTATATACTGTATATCTCAGTTATTGTAATCTGAATGTATACAACCCGAATTGCAAAACACAACAAATTATTAATTAGTATCATATTATTATTATTACTCATTCTACCCATATATCTAGGTATGTGCCCTAACGTCCCAACACACATACATCCATTGATTTGTCACATACATTGCATTTATGTTGTCACTTTACCATACTTGTTTGCTAATAAATGATATTAATAATTGTCTTTTTCTTTGCTAAATGTAGGCCCAAATGCTCAAAGAAATAAATGAGGAACAAGCCCAAAAGCCCACTTTATTCTGAATTAATTCAGAATAAACTCGAAATGAAGAAATCTGGGCTATCAAGGAGTTGAGAAAATCCCTCCTTGAATCGAGGAATCGGAGCCAAGAAAATCAAATGCTGATTCAGTCAGTGGTTGAAGAAGAAACAAGAAAATCAACCAGATATGCGAGAAGCCCTTCACCCAAGAAGCTCCCCCCTCCCCCTTCCCCCTGGCCACACAGTGCCGCAGAATTGCGGCCCAAGCCGCAATTCTGCGGCAAACTGAATTCAGTTGGGGGAGCGTTTGCTCCCCCAACGTTCCCGGGATCCTGATTCGTGGGTTTTTGGCTATAAATACCTCTTTCAGCAGAGAAAAAGGCATCGAAGGCAGAGATAGGACTTAGCCAAGCTTTTCATTTCTAGGTTTAGTTTTTTTTTTTATGTAACTTGTATGTAGGCTTAGGTTAGAAGATGATTCATGTAAGTAAGAGAGAGAGGCTGATGTTGAGAGTGACACCGATGTACTCCTCCTCCTTTCTTTCATTGTCTCAGTAAGCAATAAAGGTAAACTTTTCTTTGTGTTCGTTTCTTTACTTTCCTTTACATTTGTTTTGCTTTTCGTTTTCCTTTTCTACTTCACCTTGGTTGTATGTGTGAGTCTACAAGTGAACTCTAAAGCAAGTACACCGATGCTACGTGAGAGCCAGCGATAGTTCATGAAGACGTTCTCCTCTTCCAAGCTCGCATCACTTCGTTCTTCTTATGCTTGACGATATAATGTGCACGGGGACCGAGTTCAAGTTTATGATCTATGCGCTGAACGCCTCCGAAGCAAAAAGGTAGAACTTGCAAAAAGGTTTCCAAGTAAGTCATCACCAAACTAGGTAAGTAATTCTTAACTTTCTTTCTTTCTTTTATCGCTATAGTATAGATCGCCAACACGATTTCTTTCACCACTTCTTCCCAATCGTTTTCGATCTTTTCCTCCACTTCATTTGTACATAGTCGCTTTTTATTGTTTTCTGATTTTTCACCTTCTTCATCTCTCGCTTTCTCTCTAACTTTAACTATAACTTTCTTTTTCCCTTTTCATAATTAAAAACAGAGAAGAACCTTCGCTTAGTTTTGATAACAATTTCAATAAAATTGTAAACGCTTCCATCGCAAACCCTCCTTGTGGATCACGACCCGCATTAGCCACTTGCTATAGCGGAAGTATTGAGCACTTGCACGTTTTTATTATAAGATCTAAAAATCCGTATTTTTTGTGCAGGTTTAGCCTCAATCAAATTTTGGCGCCGTTGCCGGGGAGGGTAAAACGGTTTTTATTGAAATCTGAATTTTTATTGCAAATTTTTGAGAACTAAACGAATTTTCTTCTCTGTTGCAGGTTACAGGAGAAGAAACAGGAAAATTTGCATTGCAGTAACATACAAGTGGCTCTGGGCTTCTGCTCTTGAAAGCAGAAACCAGAAGTCCTCTGAATTGCCGCAATTCCACGGCAAAAGCCGCAGATTTGCGGCAAGGAGGAGTTAACTACTGACCAAATTTCTGCAGGGTTGCTTACTCTGCAAAATACATCTGCTGCAGTACTTAAATTCTTGTATGCTTCACCTTATATCTGCTAATAATCAACAGTAAAATTTTTTTTTTTTGCAAAATTAAAATTGATTAGACATTTGCATTTCTAGGCACGTGTCTTTTCAATTCATTTACTTTTACTGTTGAAGAGTGCTGGAGCAAGGTATGTTTGCATTGCATCTAGAATAGGACTATCTCTTGGTTGATTTATATCGCTTAGAGTGCATCTTATTTATCTTGTACACTTGCACAAAAACTGATCTTAAGGGCACCACCCAATAACAAGATAAGGTGGGGATTTAATCACCCTTCCTTAGCCCAAAAATCAGAATCCAAGCACTCACTAACCCAAGCCTAACCTAAATCGAGTAGACGTTGGCCCTTGGGACATCTCGGACTCAATTAGGAGATTATCCTAAGGGGGAAAATGTTAGAATCTAACTCCTGCAAAATCAGTGTCTAGGAAAGGGATTGAGGGCCGAAAGCCCGAAGGTTGGTGGTTATTTAATTAAGGAACGTCTTTGACGGAAAACCTCCCACCAACCTTGCCCTGACCTGGCTGATTAGCTTGTGGTTAAAGTCTACATTAGACCTCCAGTGGACAGTCTAACCAGTTAGGAGTCGTCTAGGTCCTAAGTCTACCCTAACTTAGGCTAGAATTTTTTCCTTTTTGTTTATTTGTTTGTTTTTCTTTGTTTGTATTCTATTGTGTGATATGGACTATAATAATAATTTTTTCAACTACAATAATAATCCATATTACACACTGACTTCATTTTCGGATATTACCAACCCGGCATATCATAACTTTGACCAACCTAGTGTGCCGGATTGGTCTTATCCGAATCAATATGACCCATACCCCCCATCTAACAACTATAATTTCCATAATGATTTCAACTCTTCACCGAGTCAGTAGGGATTCACCTCCCCCGAGCATAATTTCCAACCATCTTGCCCTCCTTCTCCACCCAGTCCACATTATGTTCAAGATTCATACTCAGTTCCACCCGTCCAAAATAGGAAACCATCAATTTTGGAACGGAGTATGCGTGAGTCCAAACACAAATCCCAAAATCTAATGGACTCACAATTTCAATACCACTTCCAAGACAACTCTTCATCTTTTCATCAAAATAATGAACCCATCAATTATGAAAAGATGCTAGAAGCCATGACTCATGCTCAAAATGCTAGAAATCGTGACATAGATATGATGGTCGAATCTCTACGTTCCCACCGTCCTGATGTCACTTACCATTCTGTTAGAGCCGAAGAGTCATGTAGTTTTGGAAATCAAGATTCCATTTCAGAACAACCATGTGAACTTACCCAAACTCCAAATGATATTGATAGTTTGGCTAGTTTTCCTTTTCCTGAAATAGAACTTGAAAATGATTATGATCCTGAACCCCAACTTAGTGATTCAATTCCATTTCCTGATTCGATTATGACTCCGGTATCTTCACCTGACTTCAATTTTTTCCCGGAGTCAACATTGGATCCTGTACCAATTCATAAAGAAATCGAATCACCCATCTTTGAGGATCATATTGAACTTGACCAATTATACACTTTTGAAGATCCTATTGACAAATTGGTAAGTTCTCCATTTTTTGATATTGAACTCAATGAGATATGTGACCTAGATTCTCAAATCTGTGATCCAGTTCAACTTTCTGAATCAATCTTGACTCCTGTTTTGTTACCAAACTTGAGTAATATTTTAGAGTCAGTTTTGATTCCTCCACCTATCATTCCTGAACTGGATCACCCATATTAGGTCACATTCCATTGTTGAAAAATAAATGTGGACTAGAGTTTCAACTTCTTGACTTGGACCCAATTTCTGAACCTATTTCGACTCCTGAACCTTTACTTGACTTAAGTCACCTTCCTGAGTCGGTATTAGTTCCTGTCATTCCTGAGTCCAAGTCAACCATTCTATCATTTCATACTCCATTCTGGGACGAGGTGATTGATAAATATGACTCCGAAATCAATTATGAAATATGGAAATTAGATGGGGTTAAATACTTAATAAAGATCCTTTATGGATTCATCTTTTTAATGGGTTATATTAAAGAAATTCTTGGTGGGTTCCTCCGAGACCCAAGAAAAGTTGATTAGGCCGCGTTTCGTGGACCAATCAGACCACCACCGGAACCACCACCATAAGGTAACACTTTCCTTCTCTTTCTTCTTTTTCATGCATCTATGCATTAATTCATACATTGAGGACAATGCATGAGATAGGTGTGGGGGAGGGTCTAACATAACTTTTCTTTTTCTTTAAAATAAAAATTTTTAACATTTTCCTTTACTTTTAAAAACTTTTTGAAAAATAGAAACAATATTTTGACTTATTTTTGTAAGAAATTAAGTTAATTTTAAGGAATAGGAAAATCTAAATTAGGATTTCTTATACTTGGTCAAAATAAGATTATTTATTTGATTTTTAGAGTTAGGAAGATAATTTGTCAAAGTAATTTAGTCTTGATCTTTACCTTGATGAAATATGCACACTTCATACACTTACACACTTAGGGTTCAAAAACAAAGATTCTTATGCCTTAAAAATATATATATATATATATATATATATATATATATGAATAAGTCTAATTATTGATTAGCTAGGTGCTTTGGCCTAAGCAAGCCTTAGTATTTATGCGAAAGATGATTAGATAAAAAAAATAAATAAATCTAATTATTGATTAGCTAGGTGCTTTGGCCTAAGCAAGCCTTAGTATTTATGAGAAAGATGATTAGATAAGTAAAAAAAAATGAATAAATCTAATTATTGATTAGCTAGGTGCTTTGGCCTAAGCAAGCCTTAGTATTTATGCGAAAGATGATTAGATCCTCTGATTAAGCTGGGTATTTGTGCCTAATAAAGCATAAGTATTCACGCCTAAAAGAGGTTTATATAATAAAATCCTTAGTTTTGTGGCCTTGTTTGCTCGAGTCCTTAAGTCCTAGGGGTGTCTTCTCACCTGGTGCCCTAAGACCGTCTGGTTTGGGAGTCATCGATTAGAGGCTCGTTACATGGGCAGATTAGAAAGCCTAAACTAAGGAATAATACCACAAAATATATATATATATATATATATATATATACATACAAATAAATAAGGCATAAGAGTTAGAGTTAATGAACCCTTAGTCAAAATTTTCACAGTCACAAGGTGCATATGACTTAGGGTAAAGTAATAGACTAGATGAGAAGTACAATTTGACTCCTTACTTTGATTGATAACAAATTTTTGAATAGAGACTAAGTTTAGGAATGAAAAATTCGGTTTTCCAATAACTTATAAATTGCTTAGATCTTACAATCATATTTCAAATATTTTTCTCTTTCAAAATGCTTTTCGAAAATACTAACTCTTTTTTTCTTTCTTTTTGGATTTTGTGGGTGTAATCCGCTGAAAACCCTCACGAGACAAAACTCGTCCTCTAGGGGTGACCTAGAGGTTTAACGGCTTGTTGCACATGCTCAGTGCAATCGAGTGACCTGCGAAAGTGGTCTAATAATTGATTCAAGTTAGTCTAATGTTTTGCTCGAGGGCGAGCAAAAGATAAGTGTGGGGGTGTGATTTGTCACATACATTGCATTTATGTTGTCACTTTACCATACTTGTTTGCTAATAAATGATATTAATAATTGTCTTTTTCTTTGCTAAATGTAGGCCCAAATGCTCAAAGAAATAAATGAGGAACAAGCCCAAAAGCCCACTTTATTCTGAATTAATTCAGAATAAACTCGAAGTGAAGAAATCTGGGCTATCAAGGAGTTGAGAAAATCCCTCCTTGAATCGAGGAATCGGAGCCAAGAAAATCAAATGCTGATTCAGTCAGTGGTTGAAGAAGAAACAAGAAAATCAACCAGATATGCGAGAAGCCCTTCACCCCAGGAAGCTCCCCCTCTTGGTGTGGCCACCTGGCCACACCAGTGCCGCAGAATTGCGGCCCAAGCCGCAATTCTGCGGCAAACTGAATTCAGTTGGGGGAGCGTTTGCTCCCCCAACGTTCCCGGGATCCTGATTCGTGGGTTTTTGGCTATAAATACCTCTTTCAGCAGAGAAAAAGGCATCGAAGGCAGAGATAGGACTTAGCCAAGCTTTTCATTTCTAGGTTTAGTTTTTTTTTTTATGTAACTTGTATGTAGGCTTAGGTTAGAAGATGATTCATGTAAGTAAGAGAGAGAGGCTGATGTTGAGAGTGACACCGATGTACTCCTCCTCCTTTCTTTCATTGTCTCAGTAAGCAATAAAGGTAAACTTTTCTTTGTGTTCGTTTCTTTACTTTCCTTTACATTTGTTTTGCTTTTCGTTTTCCTTTTCTACTTCACCTTGGTTGTATGTGTGAGTCTACAAGTGAACTCTAAAGCAAGTACACCGATGCTACGTGAGAGCCAGCGATAGTTCATGAAGACGTTCTCCTCTTCCAAGCTCGCATCACTTCGTTCTTCTTATGCTTGACGATATAATGTGCACGGGGACCGAGTTCGAGTTTATGATCTATGCGCTGAACGCCTCCGAAGCAAAAAGGTAGAACTTGCAAAAAGGTTTCCAAGTAAGTCATCACCAAACTAGGTAAGTAATTCTTAACTTTCTTTCTTTTCTTTTATCGCTATAGTATAGATCGCCAACACGATTTCTTTCACCACTTCTTCCCAATCGTTTTCGATCTTTTCCTCCACTTCATTTGTACATAGTCGCTTTTTATTGTTTTCTGATTTTCCACCTTCTTCATCTCTTGCTTTCTCTCTAACTTTAACTATAACTTTCTTTTTCCCTTTTCATAATTAAAAACAGAGAAGAACCTTCGCTTAGTTTTGATAACGATTTCAATAAAATTGTAAACGCTTCCATCGCAAACCCTCCTTGTGGATCACGACCCGCATTAGCCACTTGCTATAGCGGAAGTATTGAGCACTTGCACGTTTTTATTATAAGATCTAAAAATCCGTATTTTTTGTGCAGGTTTAGCCTCAATCATCCATATATGAGTAAGCCGAGATTGTTATTGGAAACTGATGATGAAACCAATAGGTTATATTTACAGTGGGTCCCACACATACCCGGGACCACGGCCCATGATGTTCCAGAGTTGACTCAGAACCTCCACTAGGCAAACAGGAGGTGGGTCTTATATTATGCCCATTCAGGAATGTAATAGGAGGTAGAGAGTCAGTGCTTCCCTTGGAACACCTGGAGGCCTTCAGGTAGATCCGAAAGATTTGAGTTGCACAATATATCTAATATCACTGTAATCATATTCAGCGCTTGAAGTCCATTAGTTTTTCCTTACCCGATGTAGGTTATTCTTTTTATACTTTATTAGGTAATTATAAATTTACACGAATGGCAGGAGCAGGACAGGTTCAGGAAGTTACAGGAGTACATAAGTACTATAGTTTCAGGTCATTTTATATAAAACAGGATAACAGGTCACTGTATTTAATATAAGATATCAAGACAGGTTTCTCGTAAATGTGATAATCACAGAGCCAGCAGTAACACGTCAGGTGGCAGGTGATAAGTGATATCATAACAGGACAGGTGTTAAGTAGTAGCATGCAGGTGTCAGGTGATCACAGGCAGGTGATAGCACGTCATGTAAATAAGCATAGTAGATATCATTAGCATATATCATAATGTAGAAACATGGAACTGAGTCAGGGATTGGTACAAATACTGGAAAGCAATATGATTTTAGAAAACGGTTCAAGTATAGGCTTCAAACTCTTCACAACTATCAAATAAAACAGTTATATCAAGTTATCGAGTAGGCAAGCGAGTAAGTAAGCGAACACACAAGCGAAGCTAACCAAGCTGGGAATAAGATCAACGAACAGAGTTTAATCACTAAAGCACCTGTTGGAACTCAGGGTCGACTCGGCTTAAGATGCGAGTCTAAAATCTGGCAGAGTCCCGACTAGGCGTGTTTAGTGGTAAAACGCTAAGCGCTAAGCTACCTTTTCAGGCATAGCTAGAAGGTCCAGAGGACTTTAATAAACCTCAGAGAGGTTAAGCTCATAGTCTGTAGTAAAATTGCAGAGCAGTTAAGCCCAGAGACTCTATATGTACCTGCACCAAATGTTAGTACCGAATAACACACAAATAATATCACCTATACTATTGCAGGCATCAGTCCACAGAACATAAATACATTACATCCATATAAATACACATGTCTAGAAATACAATACAAGGTCCCAGAAAATATAATAAAATGCCCGTCGAAGCGGGGTACCCAGAAAAGTGAGAACACTCACCTAAATATGGAAAACGCCGTGAAATCCCTGATCCCTGGAACTCCAAGCAACCAACGCGTAAGCGCGTTCAATTACTATAATAATATAATATATATATTTATATTTATATATTTATATATTTATATATTTATTTAGAGAAAGGGAAAGAGCGAGAAATTAAGAGAAAGAGAGAACTTGCAGGATAGGGAAAAGAAAGCAAGAAAAGAGAGGGGTCACCCTAGCATCCAACAAGCCCGAAGGCTGAGCCCCACGTCGGGCTAGAGAGAGGGCTAGAGAGAGAATAGGAGAGAGAAAGAAAAGAGACAGGGAAAGATAGGGAAATAGAAAGAGAGAGAATATACACAGAGAGAGAGCGTGAGAGAGCTGTGAGAAAGAAGAGGAAGAGGGAGTTAGAGTGCGAGAGATAAAGAGTAAGAAGAGAAAGAGAGAAAGAGAGAAAGAGAGAGAGAGTGCAGATCTAGGGATGGAAAGAAAAAAGGAGAAAAGAAAGAAAGAAAAAAGGGAGAAAGAAAGAAGGGAAGGGAGAGGTGGACATGCCGGCGTGGCCGGCCGTGGGCGATGCCTATGGCCTGAAGTCGGCGGCGCAGATGGCCTAGGCAGCTAATGGGCCCGGGGAGAGGTGATGAAAGTGGGGTTATGGTGAGTGAAGGATGAGGTTTTGAAGAAGTGTGAAGGAGGTGATCAGAGAGTGGGGTTTCGGAAGACGTGGAAGAGTTAATCCAGTGGGGTTCGTCAGAGTAGGGGGCTGTCGGAGTGGTGAAGGCTGAGGTGGAGGAGATAATGAAGAAAAGGGAGGAGATGGTGGTGGTGCAAATCTACTTGATAGGGAGGATTTGGGGGTTGATGAAACATTATTTCAGAAGCCGAGAAATGGCTTAGATGGAAGAGTTCACCAGAAAAGGAGGTTTGGTGGAGTCGGTGGTGGACGTGGTGGAGAAGGTGGTAGTGGAGATGAGTTTTCTTGGTTGAAGATGGAGTTAATGTTGTTAATGGAGAAGGAGTTAGAGTTTGTTAGAGAAAGAGAGGGAGAGGAGATGGAGGAGAGACGGTGTTAGTTGGTGGTGGTGTAGGGACACCAGCTAAGGGGCTGGCCAAGGGTGTGGTGCTGCTGGGTTGGAGGCGAAGGAGAAGAAGAAAAGTGAAAATGAAAGAGAGAGAGAGAGAGAGAGAGAGAGAGAGAGAGAGATAACATATATATGGGTATGTATACACACATATACATACATAGATACATACACACACACACAGGGTGGTGCTTATTACAAATGAGACTCGCGTCTCATTCATGAGATCCATGTCCCACAACCTAAACCCGCGTTAGGCTGGGCTAAGCTAGGACGCGAGGGTAAAGGTCGCGTCTCAGATGCTGGAGCTCTGCGTTTGCATAGGAGAGAGAAAGAGTGGAGATGTAATTGATGGTGATTGATTTAGAAAGGAATTAAATGCGAGAGAGAGAAGAAAAGATGATCCTTGCATTTCACAAGAATCAAACCTGCGTCTAGCTGGGTTGAGCCCAAATGCGAGTTGAGGTTCGCGTCTGGTACGAGCTGAATACTCGTCATAAATGAGGAGAAAAATAGTGGTTGCGATATTTATTGAGTGGCTGTGAATTTTCTGAGGAAAGAGAAGAAAAGAAAAAAAATAAAAGGAAAGGAAAAGATGAGAGGAGGAGAAAAATTTGGAAAATAGAGGAAATGAAAGAAAATAACTGGATAAAATTTCGAATTTTGGGAAAACACCGAAAACTCTAGAAAAGCCCAGAAAATAGAGTAACTCGGAACGATTCTCCAAAATTATCAAAATAATAAATATTATATTAAAACACATGGTGTAATTGATTCCATAAATTCAATATCATTTTTAAATTAAAAATCTTAGAATCTACCAACGATACTGGTCAACACCAAATCCAGCGTAATTTTGATAATTTCAAAAAAATTTCTAAAAATACATTGTGATAAAAAATATGATTCTAAGAAGTAATGTAAAAGCGGTTTCTAGAAATTTAATTTTGTTTGTAAACTAAAAATCTGAGTATTGATCAGAGCACCGGTCGATTCCGGTTTTGAAGATTTTACAATTTAGTTAAGAAAAATTTCAGAAAATCATGAAAAATATAAAAAATTGGAAAATGATATTTGAAACTAAAATTGGTCAAATTTGACTATCAGATTGATCAAAACGATCAATACACTGGGATCGGGTTCCCGGTTCAGACTCAGGCTGATTCTGAATCCAGAAATTTAGATCCAAAATACCAAATGATGATATAAATAATCATAAAATAAAATTAAATATGAGGAAAAATGAAAAAATATGATCAAAAAATCAAATGCGTATCTAAGTACGTATTCTGAGAACGGGGTCTTACAGAATCTCCTAGTCAGTCCGAGATGTCCCTAAAGCCAACATCTACTCGAATTTTAATTAGGATTGGGTTAATGAGTGAGGAGATGGTTTGTGGCCTAAGCGAGGGTGATGACTTCCCACCTTATCTTGCTTATGGGTTTTACCCTTAAGTCATTTTAGTGCAACATATGCAAGTAAATAGATAAGTAAACACTCAAAGCAATTGTAAATCACCCAAAAGTGTTTCCTAATTTAGATGCAATGCAAATGTACTTTATCTCTAGCACTCTTCAATAATAATTTAAAATAAATAAAATTAGACAGATGACGTGATGCACGTCTATCAATTTTTTAAACACTTCAATCAATGGATTACTGTTGATTAAAAATAAAGAAGAAAAATTTACCACGTAGTAAATAAAGAAAATACCGTCCTTCCCAGCAACGGCGTCAAAATTTTTATTGCAGAAAAAATAGAGATAAAGTTAAGAGTTAGAATGTTGTTATCTGGATGAAAATGTATCTCTATTTTTCGCAATATATACGCGGTAGCAAGGGCTATGTGGGTCAATCCATAGGGAGGAATTCGATAGAAGCTTTTCAGTATGTTTTACTAAGTAGTTTAAGTGTTTTTATTTGTCAAAAATAAAAAGTTAGAAATCTAAGTTAAGTTAAAGCGATAAAAGGAATAAAATAGAGTTGGATTAGGATTTTGATTTTAGAAAGAAGAAAGATAGCTTACTAATTATCTATCACTGCTAACTTAGTACCTTATACTAGATTAAACTTCACTTTGAATCATAAAAACTATACTTTAGAGTTGCATTCAATTCAAGTAAGAAACATAAGATGGAGAAACTCTATTTGAAATAATCACTAACCAAGACCTAACATTAACTATCAAAATTTCTCAAGCATAGAATAAGAAGAATAACCAACATTAACTATCAAGGCTATCTAAGCATAGAATAAGAAAAAACATTAACAAGTATTAGCAAATAATAGATTTAAGTATCGTCATGTGATTCAAGAGTATAAGATATTTCTAGAGTTTAAGCATGCATAAGATTTAATCGGCTTATTTCTAACATAGAATTAGAAGTAGTGGTGGTAGAGACTAGTAAATCATGAAGAAGACTAGCTATTCATGATGAAAACTAAAGAAAGCATGGTAAATGAGAAAGCAAGTAAATAAAGATAAATTTAAAAGAAAAAATCTTATTATTCATGCTATCACCTTCAATTACAAGAGCCTCCTCCTTCTTTAGTAAGCTTGAATTAGAACTAAATCCTAAAAATTATAAAAGAAATTTGGAGAAGATACTAAAGAAAAATTCTAAGTTATGATCTCTGATATGGAGATGCTTGATTATGAGAGATTTCAGCTCTTTAAATAGGCCTCAGAGCTAATCACAATTAGATACAAGTTAGAAGGTTTAACTCAATCCTAATTTAATATGGGAATTTTATTTTACAGCAAGTTAGCATATTGATTGCTGAATTTAGCTTATCCAATGGCTGAATTAGACAAAGTAGTCAACATAAGAATTGTATCCCTTCAAGTTCTCTTTCTGTAGCATCTTGAATCATCGGATTTGAATATCTGTAATGAAAGTTATGATCTGAATACTAGAAGATGTCCAGTCTAAATTTGAGTCTGAACTGATTTTGAACTCCATTTAATTTGAATTATCCTCCTCATCCCTATTAAGATTAGATTTATCCTATCCATCTTCTAGAAGTATATCTTCTAATTTTTAATTTGAATTTTAAAGATGATGTTATATCCTTTCCTCCTCTTGATTTCAAATTAATTTAAATTGAAATCTAAATTTAGATAGGATTAAGGATAAAATAGAAGCTTCTTGTGTCCTTATCTTCTCATTTAAGTAACTACACACCGTAATAAAAAAGATGGTCAAATAACACTATTAAATAAAGAATTATCAAGGATAATTGTGCAAATATGATGATAATAATGTAGAATTGAAATGCAATCAAGTAGTCAACATGGTGAGTGCTTAATGTAGGCTGAGTTCCACGCGGTCATTATGGGTGAACCTCCATCTTTTTGGAGACTCCCCAAGGGGTAGCCGTCATGGTACGATCCGATATAGGCTGTTGACTTGCTCAGGTAGCCATGAGCTGAGCTCTGAGCGTTCGTTGTGGGCGAGCATCCATCTTTCAGGAAACTCCCCAAGGGGCGGCTGTCAGGGTAGGACCCGATATAAGCTGTTGTCTAGTTGGGTAGCCATAGGCTGAGCTCCGAGCGGTCATTATGGTGAGCCTCTAAACTTTAGGTGACTCCCCGAGGTGTAGCCATCAGGGTAGGACCCGATATAGGCTGTTGACTGATTCAGGTAGCCATGAGCTGAGCTCTATCGGTAATTGTGGGTGAACTTTCATCTTTCAGAAGACTCCTCGAGGGATGGCCGTCAGGGTAGGACCCCTTATAGGATGTTGATTAGCTCGGATAGCCATGACCTGAGCCCCTATAATATACCGATCCCAGGAAGACGGGGACACTATTGTGATGTACATACATAAGGTCAGTGGACCCCACGTATGTATGCTAAGCATTGGTGTAGTACATGAATCAGAGTACAGAAGTACGCGATATTATACATTCCAACAAAAAAAGTACAAGTACTTAGTTATCATGGAGCTGATTTAATATTGCATCACCAGAGACGCAAAAGTAAGATTTAAAATATACAGCATATTAGGAGATGCTCATGAGGTGCAAAGTGGCAATCTCACGAGCAAGTCAAAAAATAGCAGGACAGGAAGGATCCCCGACTGCTCCTCGAGGAAAGCCTAATCTTTCACAGTCGGATCCACTTCGATCCAAGCTTCGGGATTTGGACAAGCAGGTCCAGGGTTGTCAGAAAGCAACCCAACGAGTACGTAAATGAAGGCAAGTGGCATGTACAAGCAAACACACATGTACCAAGAAATGTGTCGTATACTCAAGTCATGCAAGCATAGAATAACCTCAACAAACTGTACAACACAGAACCTAAATTAAATAAAATGCAATCATATTATTGTATTATTATCATTATTATTACTCGTTTGACTTGTATGTTTAAGTATGTGTCCCAGCATCCTAGTCTACATACATCCACATATGAGTAAGATGAGGTTGGTTTTTGAAAACTGTTAGGGATCAATGAATCATGTTTATGTTTTCCATTATGTTTGCAAAGGGGGAAAACTTGCAAAAAAAAAAGGTTGAGGAGCTAAATTACAAGTATTCTTAAAAAGATTACAAGTAGATCTCCTCAGAGATTCTGGAGAAGTGTGCCGATAGGAGTCTGGTCAGCGCGCCACCACTTTGTCCCTTTGACGATGCGAGCGATGAGATTCCCTTCTCGCCTGGTTCGGGGAATCAGAGAATAGAAGGTTGGTAGAACCCTCTTGCTGCTTCTCAAAATCGCCTTCAATAAGGAATTCCTTCTCGCCTGGTTCCGGAGATTCCTTGAGAAGAAGGACGATGTTAGGGTATCAGCACCCTGGATAGAGAAAGCAATTCTCTAAAAGGTCTCTGAATTCGAGAGCGCACGGTGCTTTTTGAAGAAGCCTCTGCTTGTGGAGTCCTCTAGTATATGTGCGTGGTCTCTCTCTCAATTGATCGATCTCCTCTCCTTGTACCCCTGGCAGGCTATTTATAGGGAGAGCAAGGGTATAATCGTCCCTTGAGGATATAGATTGAATCAAATCTGTTTAAATCTGGAAAGTAGCCTTGCTGCGAGGCTAAGATAGCTTCTGCGGAGCTAGAATTGGCAGGTCGGTTGATCCTCTTGATCTATTTTGATCCTTTCCATATCGTTGGAAGATTTCCCCTGATCTTCTTACTCGTTTTAGAAGAGTCAAGAGATTGTGGCAATCAACTGCCAAATTTGATCTCTGATTTGATCTTAATTGGATTTGATCTGATTGGATCCGACCTCATCCGGAGATCTGATTGGTCAAAGGTTGACCGTGACAGATTCATAGCAGCGCTGCCCGCATTGAGCTCGTGGCGGAGCTAGAGGCAATTCTTAGCGAAGTCCGAAAAAGAGGCTTTTTGGCCAAGCTGTCAGTTGGCTTCTTGGCGAAGTCCGAAAAGAGGCTTTTTGGCGAAGCTGTCAGTTGGCTTCTTGGCGAGGCTTTGGATGGCTTCAAGGCGAAGTCGAGTGATATTAGCCTCTCAAATGAGGCTATCTCTTTGGGCTCATGTAATGCTAAATGCTAGCACCTTAGACCTGCTGAGGTCTGTTTAGAAACAATCCGGGTTCACTGTCTGCTTGCTGGATCAGTGGAGTCCAAGTTGCTTCCTTGTCCCTTGGAGATGGGTGAAACTGGTCTTCAGCTTGTCTGTCACTTGTCTTTTGTAAATGTCAACAAGTTTAGACATTGTTCAGACCAATGAGAATCTTGTCTTTTTTAAGTGTCAACAAGACCCCCTTCAAAGTTTTCGAAAGTCTGCAATGGCTCAGACTTTGAAATACTTTGAACTGCTTTGATCGGTGGCGTGTGGAGTATGAACGTCGCCATGATGGTTGAGTTCAGCTTCGCTTTAAATCCTGCTTTGGGATGTAGATTCGTCGAGGAATCAAGTAGACTCGCGTCTGGGTAGCTTCGCGTGCGAGTAGCCCCGCATCTGGGCTTCCGCAGATATGTTCGCTTGGGAGCGCATGTCACTTTCCCGAGATCAACTGCCATGGGCTGGTTACGAGGAGGATTACTCTTTTCTTCGAGCTGATCGAGGGAGATATTCTCCGATTTGCACGTTTCCAAGGGAGGATATTCCCTTTCTTCAAGGCGCAATAAGTGCCTTTATGAGGGAGACGTTTTCTCCCCTCGCACGGTTCCAAGGGAAGCCGTCCCTGTTCTCAAGGCGCAATAAATGCCTTAAAGGCGCTCGTGCTTCCACGCTTGAGGCGGCAGCGCTCAGGCCACGGGGCCTATAAATAGGACACTTGAGGTCCTCTGAAGAGAAGTGTTTTGCCTCTCTTCTCTTCTCTTGGTTTGAAAGAGATACTCAGATCTCTGAACTAGTGGGAATGCCCACTCTGGTCATTATCCGGCCAAGGACTGGTAAGTCTTGACCGTTCAACGACTTCACCGATTTTAGGGAATTCATCTCCCTTAATTCAGCTTTGGCAGCTGCTTCAGGGATTAGCTTCCCTTGTTCTCTATTTAACTGATCTGCAGAGAAGGATTTTGACATAGCTTCCCAGTGAAGCTATCATTCTGACTTGATCACAGAAAGATCATTGCATGTTGAGTCCGCTGCGCAGGCAGAACTTGGGACTTGGTCTCTTCAATAGTTGAGCCAGTCTTGCCATATAGGCGGAGCTAAGACTGCATCCCATGGGGTCAGTCTGGCTAGCCATATAGGTGAGGCTTGGACTTGGCGTTTGTTGAGCCAGCCCATCAGTGCTGTGCAGGCGAGGCTTATCCTCTGCTTTTACTGAAATTGGATTGCTTTAACCCAAAAGATTCTGATTTGCAGTCTTTTCTGTGCTTAACTGCTAATCTGTTCTGATTTTGCATTGCAGTGGGCTATGCTCGCCAATCTTATGACTTGATGGAAGGAACCATAAAATTGCCTTATGCTTCCCCGGTTGAAGCTTTACTTTTAAGCAGGAGGAACAATTCGGGGCAGCAGGTGCGTGTCCCAGAGGCTATTGGCAGCCTCTTATACGAGATGATTCGTTCTGAGGTGAGGCTGGTAGCCGCTTTGTCGGAGATGATCCGTTTCGGGGTAGTGGGCGTCACCTGTGAGATCACTGGCATCATTGCCAACTTTCAACTTTGGTGGCCTCTAAGGGCGATCCACTTCGGGAAAGCGGGCCTTACACCCGTTAGATCACTGGTACCACTGCCGATTCCCATTATACGTGATCTATCGTGTTGGCGGCGATAGGTTTCTATTGCCAGGCTTCAACAAAATGGCCTGGCAAGACCTGCCATTTTTGTGGAGAATAATGACCATGTCCTTGCGGCACCACTGATTACAGCCTTGTGCAGGAGGAAGGCCTCCTTCGTCCAGTCGGTTTGACTTAGAAGCAGATAAAACCACTTGTATGCTTTTTTGCACAAATTACCCTGTCGAGCAACTGGGTGTGTTGTATGAAACACAACTTCGATGTAATATCAATGTACCCTTCTTTTTTTTTTTAATCAATGAAAGTTCACCTTCTAATCATCTGATCTTCGCTTGCTTTCTTTGAGGGTTTGGCCATAGCGGGGCTAAACTATATGCGGAGTTAAGGACATAGTCCTTTCTTTGAGTGATCTTCGCGAGACTGGCATGTCAGCGCCTTTTTAGAGGGCTAAGGTAAACCTTTCGGCGAAGTCCTTGAAGGATTGTGCGAAGCCCGCACTTTAACTTGTGGCGAAGTTAACCCTTAGCGGAATCGAAGCAGCGCTTCTCGAGAAGGCGCTTTGGGCGGCGTTTCGAATTAATTCGAAATGGCGGCATACGCCCTTTTCGAGGCCTCGTTTCAGGCGCTGATTGGCCTATAAAAGCCCGATCGGGCTGAACAGGAAAAGATCTCCTTTTTCAGATAAATTTCTTGACTTTCCCTCTCCTCTTCCTTCTTCGTTCAAGGAACTTTGAGAACTCTTGCAACTCTTTAATGGCGCCCAAAAGACGAGCGGGAAAAGAAGTGGCGACTTCTGCAGCGGAGGGTCCTCCTCCTCCGGTCATCGAGCGACCAGTCACCGGTAAGAGATTTTCCTATCTGATTAGAGACTGTGGTCTCTCTCCTTTGGAGCCGACATTTGGCGATTAGGACGATTGAATATGATCCGTCCTCATTAGGGAACTTGTTTCCTTGAACCTCCCTATTTTCCTTGCACAGGGAATTAAGAACCGAACAGTTCTTCCTTAGGCTTCCGTACGAAGCCATTACTCGGGCCGTCTCCATCTTGTTGAGGAACAGGGTATAGGTCTGTTCCTTCAGTCATGGCCACGAAGGGTGACTTTTAACCATGACGCCCTCTTGGTGACGTTAGCCCTTAGGGCTATACCACTTCCTGCTTAAGCGAAGTTGGTACTTTGGACGCCTTCTGCAAAAATGCAGTTTTATCTGCTAGATCAAGCTTCATCAAAGCTATCGCCTTGCTGGCCTTGCTCGCTGAGCGAGGCTATGCCTTAGTGAATTTTTATGTCTTCGTATCCACTTGATTGTTGAACTAATAATAGTTCATTTCTGTCTTTGCAGTGCATTACGCTCCCGATCTCCTGAGCAGTCTGTTTGGGCTGACTAGTGGAGCAGATGGTAACCTCAGCCTGCAATTCCATGGACAGGCTTCTTTGTTCAGTGAGCGGAGCTCCCTTGTCCGGGATACACTCATCCAAGGCGGTCATCCGCAGACCACGCGGAGTATCTTGACCACGGCTCCTCTTGAGGATGTTGACCGTCGGACTTACAGGAAGCCCGACTTTATGTTCGGGGATGCTGCATCCGATCCCGATCGCCAGTTGCAGGCAGGCGAAGGACAATGGATCTTTCGACTGGATGGTGAGAAGTTTTACCTTCCGTCGACTAAGTGGCACTTTCCTCTATCTTCCTTTGTGAATGTGACTCAGGCTCGGAAGATGGTGTGGGGCGTAAGCCGAAGCGTCAAATCCGTCCATGTTGGGAGATTGACCTTTCAGTCCGGCTATTCAAGGGCGGGTCCTCCCCTCAGCATAATGGGGCTATACCCTGGGAAGGTATCGCGGGAACTTCCAGTGGGAGAGAAACCCGGCTGTGGCGCAGACCTTTGGCACTCAATTCTGCGCAGTTGACGGGAACTACCCTGCCACTGACTTCAGGGCTCCCGGTTGGGTTCATCCTCCTAAGACATGGTGGGCGGACTTGACCAACTATATCCTCGCTCACTTCGAGGAGGACTTAGAGGAGCTGAATCTCTATGAGGCCGTCAGGGCGACCTGCTACGGCATTGAGATGAAGGTGGCGTGCTTCTACGCCATCCTTGAGTTGTACTGCCCGGCTTCGGGGACCTTCTTCACCCCGGTTGGCGAGTTGGGCATGGCTTTGCATGAGATGTGGGAAATCTCTGCTCTGCCTTTCAGGTCTCTTCCATACGAAGAGTACTTTCCCTGTGAGGCGGAGTTGGCTATTCTGGAGAAACAGGAGCCTGCGCTGCTCGAGACTTATCGGGAGTTGATGTGCCACTTGCATATCTGTTCCAGCATCCACGGTGGTGGCAAGGGTAGCTCGAAGAGCTTAAAGAGCTGGGGAAGTTACCTGTTCCCAGACATGAAGAATGCTCCTGAAGCAGCTCATCGCGGAGTTGCTGATGGCGATATAGTTGAAAGGATGGCGATGTGTCTCCAAAGGGATATCATCGTAACAGAAGACGCTGGTCCCTATGAGAAGGGTGATACCCTTCGGAGCTTTCACCATCAGGCCCGTCGGCCTATGTCTCGAAAGGCGCTGCTGGCCGGTTTCTTAACCGTCTGGTTAAAGAAGTGTGTTGTGCCTTCTTCCTCAGGTGACATCGTCCATCCGAATGTTCTGCTACCCGCCGTTCGCTTGGCCCATGGCCACCGTCTGGGTCTTCTCCCGGCCATGGTGTGCTGTATTCAAAGAGGCCTTCGCGCATTAACGGAGGCTTTCTGCAGGCCGCCGGCGACAAGACGTGGGAAGAGTGCTATCCTTCCTTGCGATGGACCCAATCCTAGGGTGGGTCTGCTGTACACCTACTTGATGGCGTGGTTCGCCCTACACTGCCCTACTTTGATTGGAGCTGGGGAAGACCCTCCGCAGGGTGTTCGAACGGCGCTTCTCCGCCGATTTGAAGGTTGTTCTTGGATGAAAACCTACGTGGCCGAGGCCCGTAAGTTAGTGCGTCGTCATGACGCTTATAGCCTGTTCCGCTGTTTTCCTCGCATTCGGGGTGCAGGATACAACGAGGAATTCCGAGATGCGGAGTCAGGGCGGTCTCCCATGAGTCGAGGCGTTTTCGAGTGGCTGGTCAGCATCCGGCCCTCGCACTTGCTGTACAGGAGTGGGGATACCTGCTACCTGGAACCCTACGTCCCGAGTCGATTTGCCCGCCAATTCGGGTACGACCAGCTGTATGTGGGCAACCCCAATTCGGACCTGGCTTTCATGGGGAGTCTTATTGATGGGGCCGTGCATGGCGGTTCTTCACTGCGGATGGCACTGGGGCGTGGCTACGCACGCCGTTGCAGGATCCCGGCCTCTCGACGACCCTGTGCTTTTGCCAGTGTTACGCGGCTTCCAACTCCACACCTCCTGGATTTAACGCCAACAGTTCGGGTGTGAAGTTAATCTCTCAGCGACTGAGGCGGAAAGCCTCTGATAAGAGAGAAGGCAAATGGGTTCGTGTCCCCGGCTTGGAAGAATTCATCGTTGTGGATGACAGCGAGGCTTCTGATGCGGGGAGTCCTCGCTTCGAGATGGGGGCTGGAGCTGATACTCCTGCGGCTGGCTCTGGTGTGGTGGGGACGTCTTCCCCACGACGTGCGGGAAGAGTGGAAGAAGAGGATTCTGACGTCCACTTCAAGAGAAAGCGGGCAGGTAGCGGATCTCGTAGGAAGTCATTGGCGAAGAAGCCCCGTCGCCAAGCTCCTACGATTGTCGTAGAGGGTTACCACTCTACAGCGATTCCTCCTGCTGCCGCACTAGCAGCTGAAACCGTCGGTCGCTGAACCGACTAGTGGTGAATTCGCTCCAGGTCTGGGTAAGGTTAACCTTGTTCATATAATACGCCTTTTTATGCGTTCCCATTGACTTATCATCAATCCTTTTTGATTGTAGGAGCTGAGGCAGCTGGAGAACAAGGGGATCATTATGATCCCCTATTCACTTATGGGGCTGCAGCCGGTTCCCCTGCTCACTCGGAAGAGTCTGGGAGTGGCGCGGCTGATGTTGGTCCTTCAGGCGTTGGGACTTCTAAAAGAAGTCCTGAGGCGTCGAGCTCTATCGGGTGGTCTACAGGATATTTGGCAAGCGAAAGCGAGCCGGTTGTTCGTGGTGATTCAGGCAAAAATTTTCCGATGGAGCCCCTGGAGACCGGTGCGGCCGACGAGATGTTCGAGGCAACATCATCCTTTGGTATTGTCGTACCCTCTTGGCTTCTTCTGTATGTAGTGTCCCGACTAACTATAGTCTTGTTACAGGTGTTCGGCCTCAAGATGCATCAGCTTCAAGGGAGCCGGTAGATCTTCCTGAGGGATCGAGGGGTGACACGAGCACTTCGGCCACGGCGGATGCTGCTGTGTTGGACGCGCTGTATGGCGACCTTCCTTCTTATCAGCCTAAATTAGCTGAAAGACCAGGGGTTGAAGGGACGGCAGTCCCGGAGGTATCCTCACTCCCAATCACATCAACGAGTGAGGTGCGGACTGTTTTGCCGAGTGCAGCACTGAGGGTGATTGCAAACCCTACCTCTCCAACCCTGGTGGTTGAGCCTGCTGCTCAAGAGGTAGTTGCCAGTCCTACCTCCGCGGTGGCTGGCGTGCTGGTTTCGATAAGGACTCCGCCGAGATCGCCTTCGGCTAGCCCTGCTACTGTCAGTGTTTTCGCTGCTTCTTCTGCGATGGCGTCGACCAGGCTGGTGGACTATTCTGAGGTTGCCTCGCTGCCCGAAATGGCTGAGGCCGAGAATGATTACATAGGTGACCTGGTCGATAGCTTTTATAAAAGCTTGGAGCGAACCATCGTCCTAGTTTTGAAGGGCTCGCCTGTACCATTCTCAAAGCTGAAGGTGGTCCTCTCCCGTGACGTTGAGAGTATTCGGGATTTTGAGGGGTATCATCAGGCTGCTGCTTTAGAACTCCTGGTGGATGACCTTGAGAAGGCTGTAGAGGAGTGGCGCCATCTCTATCGCTCAGACCCGGCGTCCTTAGCTGACGAGCAGCTTGCTTGTCTTGTTGCCCGAAAGCACGAGGCCCGGCTTGCCGCTCAAGAGGCTGCTAAGGCCGTCTCTTCTGATTTGAAATCCTTGGAAACAAGGCAAGCGGAGGTTGGAAGTGCAATTGACGCTTCCACTAGTGCTCTTCTCGGCG
Organism: Agave tequilana; assembly: GCA_038442645.1. Classification (NCBI taxonomy): domain Eukaryota; kingdom Viridiplantae; phylum Streptophyta; class Magnoliopsida; order Asparagales; family Asparagaceae; genus Agave; species Agave tequilana. The sequence goes on along the minus strand of JAVJIF010015496.1, from coordinate 53,360 downwards.
CTGAGGATAAGATTGCGAAGGCTGAGGAAATGATCAGGAAAGCAAATCTCCTCTTATCCAAGGCCATACCGGTGCGTCTTGAGGAAACTGCGCGGCTCGAAGAGCTCTGAGCTCAGAGTGAGGAGTTTGCGCGGCAGGAGTTGTCACAGAGGGCAATTTTGGCGGAAGTTGAAGCTCGTCTGGCCCAGGCGGTGGACTTTGATGAGGCTGAGCTGAGGTCACAAGCGCTTGCCCAGGCTGCTGATGATAGGAAGACGAGGCTGAATGCCCTCGGAGAGCGGCTCAGATCGTACATTGTACGCTTGTAGGTCGTTGTATATGTGCCTCCATGTGTCCCCTATCTTTTGGAATTAATGAAAATTCTTCTTTTGTTTTGGCTTCTGTCGAGTCTCCAATCTTGTTCTTGCTTGAGGACGTAATCTTTGAGACGTGGCTATCCGTCGGTTCAGAGGTCGCAATGACATAACCGATTAAGACGTCAGCGATCTCGAGGTTAGCCCTTTGCGGGGCTGAAGGGGAGATGCTTGCCTTTTGTAAATGTCAGCAAGCATCGGTGAGTCCTGTCTTTTGTAAGTGTCAACAGGCTCAAAGCTGAGACTTAGCTGTCCGCTGGTTCAGAGGTCGCAATGACATAACCGATTAAGACGCTACTAAGCTCAATGGTAGATGAAACTTGGCTATCTGCCAGTTCAGAGGTCGTAATGACATAACTGGTTGAGAAGCACCAAGCTTCAAAAATTGGTGAAACTTGGCTATCTGCCAGTTCAGAGGTCGCGATGACATAACTGGTTGAGAAGCCACCAAGCTTCAGAGAGGGTGATACTCGTCTTTTGTAAATGTCAACGAGTATCGAGACCTGTCTTTTGTAAATGTCAACAGGGCTCGGAATGAGACTTAGCTGTCTGCTGGTTCAGAGGTCGCAATGACATAACCGGATGAGACGCCACCAAGCTTCAAAAATTGGTGATACTCGTCTTTTGTAAATGTCAACGAGTATCGAGACCTGTCTTTTGTAAATGTCAACAGGGCTCGGAATTGAGACTAGCTGTCTGCTGGTTCAGAGGTCGCAATGACATAACCGGATGAGACGCCACCAAGCTCAAAAATTGGTGATACTCGTCTTTTGTAAATGTCAACGAGTATCGAGACCTGTTTTTTGTAAATGTCAACAGGGCTCGGAATTGAGACTTAGTTGTCTGCTGGTTCAGAGGTCGCAATGACATAACGGATGAGACGCCACCAAGCTCAAAAATTGGTGATACTCGTCTTTTGTAAATGTCAACAAGTATCGAGACCTGTTTTTTGTAAATGTCAACATGGTTCGGAGTTGAGACTTAGCTATCTGCTGGTTTAGAGGTCGCAATGACATAACCGGATGAGACGCCGCAAGCTTAAAAATTGGTGATACTCGTCTTTTGTAAATGTCAACGAGTATCGAGACCTATCTTTTGTAAATGTCAACAGGGCTCGAAATTGAGACTTAGCTGTCTGCTGGTTCAGAGGTCGCAATGACATAACCGGATGAGACGCCACCAAGCTCAAAAATTGGTGATACTCGTCTTTTGTAAATGTCAACGAGTATCGAGACCTGTCTTTTGTAAATGTCAACAGGGCTCGGAATTGAGACTTAGCTGTCTGCTGGTTCAGAGGTCGCAATGACATAACTGGATGAGACGCCACCAAGCTCAAAAATTGGTGATACTCGTCTTTTGTAAATGTCAACGAGTATCGAGGACCTATCTTTTGTAAATGTCAACAGGGCTCGGAATGAGACTTAGCTGTCTGCTGGTTCAGAGGTCGCAATGACATAACCGGATGAGACGCCACCAAGCTCAAAAATTTGTGATACTCGTCTTTTGTAAATGTCAACGAGTATCGAGACCTGTCTTTTGTAAATGTCAACAGGGCTCGGAATTGAGACTTAGCTGTCTGCTGGTTCAGAGGTCGCAATGACATAACCGAAATGAGATGCCACCAAGCTCAAGGTTGCAATGGAGTTTTGGGAAAAGTCTCGTTTTCACGGGGAGAAACGAGGGAATCACTGTCATAGGTTTAGTGTTAACGTAACAGCAAAATGTATTTGTGGTCTTACCATTCTCTGGATGAGAATTGGTAAGTGACTTTGGAGGTCTCGTTCTCACGAGGAGAAATGAGGGACTGCTGTCATAGGTTTAGTGTTAACATAACAATGGGATATATGTGGCCTTACCATCCTATGGATGAGAATTGGTAAGCGATTTTGGAGAGGGAATCAAATGGGAACTGGTCCCTTAGGATTTTTAGCAAATCCCCAGCTGTCAACGGGTTTGATATGCCTTTACCAACTACCGTTTGAATTGGGCTAGCCATGCTTTTCCCCTCAGCATGATGAGTTGTCGAGGACTTATGTTGGGCTTATAGGCCAACATTTTCCTCTATCCTTAATCGTTAAAGGATATTGGATTATTAGGTAATGTCTGCATAACCTTGATTCCCCTTTAGGATAACCGGTGCGCGGCCAGGTTCCTGCTGGTTTTCGGCTGTATGACCTCATTTGGAGGAAGAGAAAGGCTCTCTTTGTGTGTGCTCCAGACACGGAGATCTTGATCAGAGGTGTAGTGTTAACTTGATCAAGAGAAGGATCCTTGATTAAGGATAATATTTCTTTAAGAACTTGCCATTGATCGGCATCATGAGTAGGTCGCCCTCTGCAGTCGCGAGGCGGTATGCTCCGTTTGAATAGACTGTTTCTATTACAAACGGTCCTTCCCATTTAGGCGGAAATTTGCCTTTGGTCTTGTGCGTCATAATCATCGGTCGTCTGACGGCTAAGACCAGGTCTCCTTTCTGGAAGACTCTCTGTTTGACCTTCTTATTGAAGGCTTTTGAGATTCGAGCTTGATATAGCTCAATATGTTGCTGCGCTTGGAGCGCTTCTCGTCCAGGGCTTCGAGCTCTTGAAGGCGCAATCGATCATTGTCTTCTAATGTGCACTTGGTGGTCAGAGCCACTCGCAATGACGGCATCTGGATTTCCAACGGGATGACTGCTTCGCACCCATATACCAGAGAAAAAGGCGTATTGCCTGTCGGTGTCCGAACCGTGGTTCGGTAGGCCCAAAGACATTCACCGAGCTTTTCGTCCCAATCTCGCTTATTCGAGGAGACGAATTTCTTGAGCAACTTGATGATTGTTTGTTGAATGCTTCCGCCAAGCCATTGGCAGCAGGATTATAGGCAGTTGTTGAAGCCACATTCTGAATTCGGTATTTATCGCAGAACGATAGAATACTTGGCTTATGAATTGGGGACTGTTGTCGTGGATGATCCGCCTAGGGACACCAAATGATGGATGACGTGGTGCTTGATAAAGTGAACCACATTGGAGGTTTTGACTTCAACCAGTGGTATAGCCTCCGCCCATTTTGAAAAGTAGTCGGTTATTGCTAGGATAAACCGGTGACCTTTTGTCGAAGAAGGGCTGATTGGCCCTACGACGTCTATTCCCCATGCTTCAAATGGCCATGAAGCAGCAGTAGGGTGGAGCAACTCCGAGGGCTGGTGTATGAAGTCTGCATGAATCTGACATGCTTTACACCTTCGTGCATATTGGATGGCGTCGGCTATCATAGTTGGCCAATAATATCCTAGCCTATGCAACCTGTCTTTAAGCTTTGGACCTGGCTGATGAGCTCCACAAGTGCCGTCGTGTGCTTCTTTAAGCGCTTCCTGTGCCTCTGAATGAGAAAGGCAACGGAGGAGGACACTGTCATATGAACGACGGTAAAGTGTCTTCAGAGTCGGATCGTAGTAGAAACGGAGAGACCTTCGTCTGATAGATGCCGCTTCTTTAGGATTGTCTGGAAGCAGACCGTACAAAGCATAGTCGATGAGAGGAAAGCGCCAGTCTTTTGGTTCAAGATCCATAGAGACATTATAGACTTCTCGAGTTCTTAGCATGTGCTTGAAGCATACAAGATGTCGAGTTGCGACTGTGAGGTGATACTCGGTGTCGGCTGGCAAGGCTAGCGTTGTTGCTAACGCAGCAAGAGCGTCCGCCTTGGTATTTTGAGATCGAGACACATGCCCGATGTAGAAACCTTCAAATAGGTTAGCCAACTCGATGGCTGTATGGTAATAGGGCACCAAGTCCTCATGGCGGACTTCGTATTCGCCTTTAACCTGATTGATGATCAGTTTTGAATCGCCATAAGCTTCGAGGTAGCGTACCCCCATTCCATGGGCGAGCTGAAGACCAATGAGCAGAGCATTATATTCTGCTACATTGTTGGAGCACGATTCTGTCAGAGAAAATGCTCTGGGCAGGACATGATTCTGTGGGGAGATAAACACAACCCCCACTCCGGCAATAATCTTGCCTTTAGGGCCCATTCGCGATGCTCCATCAAAGAACATCTGCCATACTTCCTCTTCTGAGGTTGCATTAGACTCGAAGACCTCATCAGGGATGTCTTCGTGAAGTTTTGAATGCTCCGGAACTGGATGAGCAGCCAAGAACTCTGCAAGGGCCTGGCCTTTAACCGCCTTCTGAGGCGTGAAGATCATGTCGTATTGAGACAATAAAAGTGCCCACTTAGCCAATCTTGAATTCAATGATCCTGGCTTCGTCATAAGAAGACGCAATGGATTTACTCTGGAGATGACATGTATGGTCTGGCCGACCAAATAATGTCGTGTCTTCTGGACAGCGAAGACGAGAGCGAAACACTCTTTCTCGATAGGGTTGTAGCGAGATTCCGCTCCTATGAGAGTTCTGCTCAGATAATAAATGGCCTGCTCGTGGCCATTGTCGTCCTTTTGAGCGAGGAGGGCACCGAGGGAGTAGTCCATAGCCTTTACATAAAGCAGGAATGGCTTCCCTGATGTAGGGGCCACTAAGACTGGAGGCTTTGTGAGGTACCTCTTGATGTCTTCATAAGCTTCCTGACAAGCTTGATCCCATACGAAGGAAGTACCCTTTTTCATGAGCCGGGTGAACGGCTGACAGCGGCCTGAGAGATTTGCGATGAATCTTCTGATATAGGCCAGCCTGCCTTGCAAGCCTCTGAGCTCTTTGAGGTTCCTTGGCGGAGGCATGCTCTGAATAGCTTTGACCTTGTCTGGGTCAAGATGAATTCCTTTTGATGTGACAATAAACCCAAGGAATTTGCCGCTTGACACTCCCAAGAAGGATTTTGTCGGGTTCATTTTCAGTTGATGAGCCCGCATTATATCGAACATCGTTCTCAGGTCGCGAAGATGTTCATTCTTGTTGCGGCTTTTGACGGCGATGTCGTCAACATAGCACTCCACCGTTTTTCGGAGTCGGAGATGATCGCGAAAGATCATACTCATTGCCCGCTGATAGGTTGCTCCGGCGTTCTTCAGTCCGAAGGGCATTACAGTGTAGCAGTATACCCCCAATGGTGTTCGGAACGAAGTATGCTTTTCATCGTCGGGATGCATCTTAATCTGGTTGTACCCTGAAAAAACGTCCATGAAAGACATCCTTTCGAACCCGCATGTGTTGTCAATCATGACATCGGTGATGGGCAGCGGAAATTCATCCTTGGGACAGGCCGTATTGAGATCACGGTAGTCGATGCAGATCCGTATTTTCCCGTTCTTCTTGAGGACGAGGACTATATTAGCCACCCAATCTGGATGTTGCTCCTCCCGGACGAAGCTACATGCAATGAGCTTGTGAACTTCGGCTTCAATATCTTCCATAATGTTCGGACGAAACTGACATTGTTGCTGCTTGACTGTCTTGACGTCAGGCTTGATGTTTAGGCGGTGCATAGCGACCTGTGGATCAAGTCCGGGCATGTCTTCGTAGCTCCATGCGAAGACGTCTATATACTCTCTTACGAGTATTATCAATTCTTCCCTTTCTGTAAGTGATAGGCTTTCACTTATAAAGATGGGCTTAGGGTGGTCTTGACTACCCAAGTTGACCTGCATCACCTTATCTTCAGTAGGTGGCTCGCGCAGTTCGAATTTTTTTCCATTGAAGGTCTAATTGCTGGGCCCATGGTTCCTCATCAGTGGCTTCTGCGGGCTCCAATTGACTGCTTGAGGTCATATTAGCAGTGAGGTCCTTGAACGTTCCTCCTATGCTGATATCGGAGTCCCATTCGGAGGATGAAGCCGAATGTGATGAAGCTGATCCATCGTCCTTGGCTTGAACCGTTGCTAGCGATGTGGGCGTGACGTAACCCAACCCCCTGTGTGTACTATCATAGTAATTTGCAGGCTTCCCTTTAGGCACAAAGTTCCACATCAAACCACGCCGTCCTTTTCCGAAATTCAGGCCTGCTCCATGCTTCAAGTTGTATCCCATTTTCTTCATAATATGGCGCGCTGGCCGCGCGTAATAAAAGAATTGTGGAGTGGCTGAGTCTGAACTTGAATCTGTGACCACGGGTCCCCGTGGTCGGGTTCTACCGAAGATTATCGGTAACTGACCTTCTTTGGATGGCGGGATCACCAAGACAGCTCCTTCTGCTGATTCCATGGGCGTACTGGACACATTTGGCTTGTGTAAAGGCATGTGCAGAGAGCTATCTGTAATGGATTTAATCGACCCAATACTCGCAGGATAATCGAAAGAAATATTATCATTAATTACCCATTCACCTTCATCCTCTGAAGGAGTGTTACATAGGGGGTTATTGAGACATGCTATAACTGGTTCACCAATCAGAATGGCTGGCATGCCTGTTTCGGATTCTGAATCCGCCTCGTTGCCACTTTCATCATCGTCCGGCAACGATTCTTTAGTGCTCCACCGGCCTCTTGATATAGGAGAGCGTCAGTGAAGTAGTTTTCCACTCCTTTGAATGGTTGTCTCTCAGCAAAGACAGTTCGTACTGTCGCATTATCTTCAACATATTTGAAGCATTGATGGAGGGTGGAAGGGACGATCCAGTTGGCATGGATCCATGGTCGTCCTAGCAGCAGGTTATATGAGGTATCAGCATCAATGACATAGCATGTCACTTCTGACTTCAGACTCCCGATTTTGCAACGGAGTCGGATTTTCCCCAGTGGATGACTGCTCCCGGCGTTGAAAACATATATTGTGGTATTGGTTGCGGACAACCTGTACAATAGTATGCCGAGGAAGTAGTGAAGCCTTTTGGGGATGATGCTGAGTGCGGACCCGGATCGACTTATATTCTTTCAATGCATGTTGAACCGATATATCCGGTGTAGTACAGAGGTCGATCGTGCTTGTTATCTTTGAGAAGCATATCTTCCGCTGTGAAGGTAATAACGGGCACCTTGATTGTGCATGATGACATTCTGGGCAGGAAGACTGAGCGTCATCATTAGGGATTTCAAGCATACATGTCAGAAAGGATTCTGAATTGGCTAGCGCATCCCTGAGTGCTTCTCTTGTCTCTTTTGAGAGGCGAAGGAGCTCGTGTATAGTGATACGAGCTGGGATATTGGCCAGCTGAGCCAATATGTCAAACCGAAAGGGCGTATCAAACCCTTGGCCTGGTGGTTTCTTCAACACATGGTCGAATCGTACCTCCTTAGGCTTTTCTTTCCCTTTAGCTGGGATTGGAGTGGATGCTGGTACTTGTACTGACGTCGTTTGTGTTGTATCTCGTCAGTAGACTTTTCATACTGCCTCAAGTATGGTTTTCCGGATGGGTGCCCGTTTGTTGAGGAGTATCGGCTTGCATTGCGCAAGCAAGCTTTTCTCCTTCTGAATCACTGAGGGAAGCCGATGTAAGATTGCCGTCGTCTGGTAGGATGGAGATGACATTGCAAGACTTGCCCTTTGAATTGGGCTGCTTTGGATCCCGCTGTACGTCTTGAACGAGGTCCGGATGTATCCACATGACTTCCCCTATCTCCAATGTTAAGGGAACAAGACCCTTATTATGTTGAGCTATAGCTGGAGGATGCTTGACTTCCAACCGTGGCGCAGGGGCTGCATAAGTCCCGTCAGGAGCTGTGACCTTTGGAGTTTTGCCGAACTCGAGGGTCACCATATTGGCGGTGACTTTCTTCTGCTCCGTCTTTAGTGTCAGGACTCCAGCATCGACCAAGGCTTGAATTCTATCCTTGAGGACATAGCACTTGTCAGTAGGATGGTGGACCATCCTGTGGTAGAGGCAGTATTTAGGGTCGTTTGTGCGCCCTATCTCATTGGGACGCCGCGCATCTGGCAGCTTCATTTTGTTCCCTTTGTGGAGCAGATGGAATATGGTGACCACCTGATCGTCTTTGAACGAGTACTGCTTTGGAGGGAACTTAGGCTCCTGATTGTTGAAGCCACTCTTCTTGGCCTCGACTGCACATCTCCGGATAGTTCCACAGACATAGTCTCTTTGCCTTTAGCTTGAGAAGATTGCGGTAGGTCGCTACGCCCTTTGCTGTTCATCCCCCACTTGCCTCTAGGGGCAGATGGTTCGAACTTTTTAGCCGACTTCTCGGTTATCTCAGCTTGTTCGACCAATTCTTTCTAGGTGTGGGCTTTGACAGCCCCCATGCGAACTTTCACTTGGTCTAGGAAGTTGTGTCTGCATGTCTGCAAGAGCATGGGTAATGGCATCCCTGCTGGGCACATCAAGGATAAGTTTCTAAACCGTTCAATGTAGTCACGGACAGATTCGCCCTCCTCTGCACAGTGGAGAGGAGCTTGTCCATGGTCACTTCGGTATCGTCCTCATAGAAATGAGAGAGGAACCGAGTTTCCAGGTCGATCCAGGAGTTGATAGAGCCCGGGGGAAGACTGCGAAACCAGTCAAATGCCACCCCTTTAAGGTACCAATGAACAGCCTAGCCATGACGGCGTCATTGCTTATAACATTACCAGTCTGAGACCGAAAATAGTAGATGTGTTGATTTGGCGAGCTCTTTCCATCATAGGTATGCAGCGTTGGCGGTTTGAACTTCGGTGGATATGGCACCGAATCCCACTCCAGCGGATAAGGACGGACTGCCCCTACCTTCTTTAATTCATCCCTCTGAGCTAGGGATGCGATTTGAGCTTGGAGGCCCTTAAGGACTTCGGTGTCTAAGGAAGAACCCTCCTTGGATTTCTCCGGCTTTGGTTGCTCATTGCTGAAGTGTTCCTCCTCATCGTGATTGCTCCCGGCATCATTGTTATTCCGGTTATTGAGGAGTCGAGCGAGCATCTGCTGAATATTATCCAGGGCCTCTTGCTGAGTTCTGGAAGTTTGCTCCTGAGCTTCCAGGCGCCGACGAAGATCGTCGTTGACGTTATCAGCCATATTGACTGATGCTCTGTCTGTTCGCACCGAACTGACTGTCGCCGAAGAGGCGTACCCACTATCTTCATCTTCTTTGTCCGATGATTGGAGTGATCTCCTGGGCTCTGGCGGGGCTAGGGCCGTCAAGGAAGAAGGCTGTTCATAAGTGTGGGGTATCGCCACCCTGGATCTGGTGTTTCGGAAAACACCTTCCTCATGCACCAAGACTTCGCCTAAGCCTGGGCTGTAGTCTGGATCTGGGGACTCTTGTCCTCTTCCGGTCATGTTGACGGATGCCGAGGGTAGATCTCGCGGGATGCTCCTTTTGTGATGTTTCACCGGGACTTGTACCGATAGTCGATCGAAAGCTGACCGTCGTCTTGGAGGTGTGGTGGAAATTGGTCCCAGCCGGCAATGGACCGAGTGGAGTGTCACCAGCTGACATCCCACTTGTTGACAACAGGGGAAGAGGTTTGTCTATCTGTCAACAATTTCCTCAAATCGAACCAGTTGGGTCCCTACAATCGAGCGCGAAGGCTCTTTTGGGTCGCACATAGGGCGATGTCCTGCCTCCTTTATCCCTGTAGATGGGATTAGCACTGAATAGTGTTTTGGTTCTAGCTTCGCCATTAGACGCAAACTTAGTGCTTGACGCACTGGAAAGCGGAGCACGCTGCGGTGCTTTACCCGCTATGCTGCTGCGAAGGCAATTAGCCTTAGATGGTACTTTGGTTTCGGCTTCGCGGTCATGGACCCTGCGCGTACGCTGTGGTACAGTAGCTTCGTTCATGAGAACGAGGCCGGCGCGAGGCATTGCTGCCCTTGAATTGGACGACGGTATGATTGCCGTCGTAACTTTATGATTGGAGCAAACAGGCATCTTGCCTTTTTCTTCGCGAGAGAGGCGCGGTTTAGGCGTTGCTACGCCTGAAGCTTCGGCTGAAGACTTCTGTTTAGGCTTCCATACCCGCCTTGGCAGAGGAGACTTAGGTTCGCAAAGAACCTGATTAGCCACACACGAGGCTGAGGGGTGTCGGCAGAATTCTACTTCTGGTTTCTGATTTGAAACCTTGGTCGTGGAGACCTTCCTATGCTTCCGTGCTCGAAGCATTGGGCCACCCCCAGAGAGGACTTCTTCAAATCTTGCTTGATCGAACCGAACCACCAAGTTCTCGCAAGTAAAAAAATCAGACTGCGGACATGCTCCCTTGTTGTGCCAAATAACCGCAGTAGGTCCGTAGAGAACCTTTTCAGTCTCCGTAGAGACTTTCCTTGAAGATTTAGCCAGAGGGGCTCTGGCTGCACCGGCTTTTCTGAATTCAGAGTTAGACCCGAAGGTCTGTTCGTCACATTGCGACACTTGATGCTCGGCAGTGGAGAATTTCTTCCCCAGCGGAGTCGCCATCTTGTTTTCCATTATGTTTGCAAAGGGGGAAAACTTACAAAAAAAAAAAGGTTGAGGAGCTAAATTACAAGTATTCTTAAAAAGATTACAAGTAGATCTCCTCAGAGATTCTGGAGAAGTGTGCCGATAGGAGTCTGGTCAGCGCGTGACCACTTTGTCCCTTTGACGATGCGAGCGATGAGATTCCCTTCTCGCCTGGTTCAGGGAATCAGAGAATAGAAGGTTGGTAGAACCCTCTTGCTGCTTCTCAAAATCGCCTTCAATAAGGAATTCCTTCTCGCCTGATTCCGGAGATTCCTTGAGAAGAAGGACGATGTTAGGGTATCAGCACCCTGGATAGAGAAAGCAATTTTCTAAAAGGTCTCTGAATTCGAGAGCGCACGGTGCTTTATGAAGAAGCCTCTGCTTGTGGAGTCCTCTAGTATATGTGTGTGGTCTCTCTCTCTCGATTGATCGATCTCCTCTCCTTGTACCCCTGGCAGGCTATTTATAGGGAGAGCAAGGGTATAATCGTCCCTTGAGGATATAGATTGAATCAAATCTGTTTAAATCTGGAAAGTAGCCTTGCTGCGAGGCTAAGATAGCTTCTGCGGAGCTAGAATTGGCAGGTCGGTTGATCCTCTTGATCTGTTTGATCCTTTCCATATCATTGGAAGATTTCCCCTGATCTTCTTACTCGTTTTAGAAGAGTCAAGAGATTGTGGCAATCAACTGCCAAATTGATCTCTGATTTGATCTTAATTGGATTTGATCTGATTGGATCCGACCTCATCCGGAGATCTGATTGGTCAAAGGTTGACCGTGACAGATTCATAGCAGCGCTGCCCGCATTGAGCTCGTGGCGGAGCTAGAGGCAATTCTTGGCGAAGTCCGAAAAAGAGGCTTTTTGGCGAAGCTGTCAGTTGGCTTCTTGGCGAAGTCCGAAAAAGAGGCTTTTTGGCGAAGCTGTCAGTTGGCTTCTTGGCGAGGCTTTGGATGGCTTCAAGGCGAAGTCGAGTGATATTAGCCTCTCAAACGAGGCTATCCCTTTGGGCTCATGTAATGCTAAGTGCTAGCACCTTAGACCTGCTGAGGTCTGTTTAGAAACAATCCGGGTTCACTGTCTGCTTGCTGGATCAGTGGAGTCCAAGTTGCTTCCTTGTCCCTTGGAAATGGGTGAAAACTGTTCTTCAGCTTGTCTGTCACTTGTCTTTTGTAAATGTCAACAAGTTTAGACATTGTTTAGACCAATGAGAATCTTGTCTTTTTTAAGTGTCAACAGTTTATAGTGAGTCCCGTGCATACGCTGAACAACAGCCTCAGGGGCATCCGGTACTGAGCTGAAACTGACTGCTAAGTCATAAGGGTCTTATTTATATGCCCTGAAAGGATAAAATTTAAAGCAGGGGTGCCAGTACATCCCACCGAAACGCCTGGTGGCCCTCAGGTAGAATTTGAAATCACCTAGAGGGGGGTGAATAGGTGATAATGCTAATCTAATGAACTAAATGCGGAATTTAAAAACTAATTACAACAACACTTAATACAACCAACGAGTGTAGCCGAATTCTCGGTGAAGGACTCTGGACTAACTCCTCTTGATTCCTCTGAATAAGAGTTGAGGCGCTATGTAAAGCTCTCGTGGTTAAGTATAAGTGAGGCACACAAACACACAAGCATGTATAAAATATAGCAATATGAAACAATGCACGAAGTAAAGAGAGAGAAAGTAAGAGTCAATGGATCAAGCGCAAACAACAAGATTTGTTTTGAAGTTCGAGCACCCAGCTCTACATCCCCGCCTTCACCCAGAAAGATTTCGAATCCACTAGCTTGTCCACACAGGACTCCCACACAGGGAACCTCCACCGAGGATTTGGGGCAATACAATAACTAGGAGTACCCAACTCCTCTTTTACAACCACAACCTCTCACTAGAGGCTAAGCACCAAGCCAACAAAACTATCACCTCACAACTTGAGGGATAAGCACAAAGCTAAACAAGGATCACCTCACAACTTGAGGGATACAACCCAATTGCACAACCTCCTTAACACTATGAGGGAAAGGCACAAAGCCAAGCAATGATTAGGGTTTACAACTTGGTGATCAAAAGACCACAAACCGATTTCTTTTTCCCACAAATAGAAAGACCCTATAGATAGGATAGAATGAAGCACAAGTGTGTGAAAAACTAAAAGAATGGAAAACAAATTACTCAAAGAAAATCCTTGGGAAAAACTGAAATCAAGATAAAGAAGTTGAATCAAAAACACTTTTACCAAAAACATTCTTTGATTTTCCAAAACCTAGAAAACACCAAATAGATTGTAAAGATTTGAGCCCAAAACTTCTTTTTGATTGCTGTAAAAAACACTGGTAAGATCAGAAATTTTGCTCTCTAAAAACTTGTTAAAAACTATTAAGATAAACCCAATTTATAGCTATTTGGAAAACCTAGCCGTTGGCAGCAAATAAGGCCAGTTTTGACCTTACGGTCGACCGGCCAGTCGACCAGCCAACGGTCGAATTTTGACTGTTGCCAACTACCGGTCGACCGACCGGTCGATCAGGCCTGAACCAGAGAGCAACGGCTCTCTGGTCGGTCGACCACCCGGTCGACCGGAGCAACCCGAGAGTGGGTTGCTTTCAGTCGGTCGACCGCTCGGTCGACCGGCTTAATGGGCAGGCCAGTGTGCACATTCTTGTGCACGTCGGTCGACCGGTCCGGTCGACCGCCAGAGCCTGGCAGGCTATATTATGGGACAAAAAACTAAGGTTTTTATTATCCAATTAAATCCCATAAAATCTCCAAAAATCCACAAAAATATTTTTAGCATAATACAATGATATACAAACTTGTGTGAAAAATTTTAACACAAATTTTAAACTTTTTGAACCATTTTTGCGTTATAGAAATTTTGCCGAAAACTAAAAACTGTATTTTCTAAAACTTGGATTTTCAAATGAAAATTCGTTTTGTCCAAAACTCATCCAAATACAAAAACATGATATTTAAATAACTTTAAGCATGTTGTATATAGATATAATCCAATATACACTAAAGATATATATATCATTATTTTGACAATAGATCTGAAAATATGATTTGTTCCAAATACATGAATAGGTATATTAATGTAAGTTTGTTTAAATAGTTGAAGCATAGATGTATATATAGAACATATCTAATATACATTTAAACCATGTAAACTTGTATTGATACTTAGCTATTCATAAAAACCAAGATCGGTTAAACCAAAAACCGAAAACAGAATCCAAAACATGAAACGTGTGTGTTGTGAACTTGAGCATATCACACTATTCTAATCTTTACAAATGGATCTAAACACAAAACTAAACTAGGTACCGAAGTCTTCTTGATGAACACGTCTTCAAGCCGACTCGATCCAAACTCGATCCAAACCACTCCTTTGTTGAGCATATCATGATCACGATTTGGAAAGGCTTCAAAACTTTTAGCTGAAGCAAATCACCAACTAATATCTTGGTTAATGATCTGAAACTAAAATCACAAGATTATTAGTACACATAACTACATGAGTTAATCATCATCAAAACTAGAGTGGAAGGCCTCTAGGCCAACAGAATTGAAGTTTCAGTTGCACAACATTTGACCATTATAGACACGCACACATATTGATTCCATCAGTTTTTCACGTCCTGGTGTAATTTGTCCAATTATTTATAGATTATGTCTATGATGATCAATTTATGGGGATTAACATGAATATAATAACATGAGTAACATGTGTGATACAAGAGTACATGATCTCTGGGTGTGTAACATGATAGCAATTGTCAAGTCCCCGTAAAGGTGATAATCATGAGTCAGATAATTAATATGTCATGTCATGGAACGTGTAAAGTAAAATAATACAGTGGTCACAACATCATGTGAATGGCAGATCATGTGACATGGCATAAGAAAACAGTGTGAGTAAACATTTTGAACTTTTCACAACCATACTAATAACAATTATTAATTAAATTGTCCAGGCGGGGCTAGTTAAGCTAGAGCAAGTTACGCCGTATCAGCATAATGCTCGGTACATGACAGAGCGTAGTTCCTGGCGGAGCTAGCGTGTAGCTCTAAACACTAACACATTCGGCAAGGCTACATTTGCGACGGAGCAAGCGTATGAACATCATGCTAATGCACATGGCAAGCCACACTAGCCGCGAAGCTAGGCGCACACGGTGAAGTAGCTTATGGATGCCGGCTAACGTACGTGACAGAGCCACGCTTCCGGTAAAGCAGCGTATGAACACCCGACTAACGCATGCGGCAAAGCTGCACTCGAACAAGTCTACCTGTAAAGCGCTGATTTAGTTTTAACCAACATAAAATATACAGAATTTCAGAACTTGATAATAGGTAGTACAAGGAACTCAATACTACCGCTATGGTGAGTGGCTATGCAGGTCGTGATCCTCAAGGAGGGACTAGCGATGGAAGCTTTTTGCAAGTTCTCTTTTAAGTTACTTAAAATGATTAAAGTTCTCTTGTTCTTTAAAAGGAAAAAAAAATAAGCTATGTTAATTTATGAAGAAAGAGGTAGATTGAGAAGGTGGAGAAATAGAAAATTATTTTATACAAAGAAATTAAAAAGAGTGAATAAAAGATTTGGGAGATGGTAATGATCTAAATTAAAGGATTAAAAGAAAGAAAGAAAAACTAAAAGAACTTACCTACCTCTCCCGGTTGATGACTTACCTGGAATCCTTGTCAACAGTGTACCTTTGCTTGAAGGTGAGCGAAGCATGATAAATGAGATCTTCTTCATCCCCGATCTATACTACGAAATGAAGGTGCAAACTATACTACCATAGAAATGGTTGTTCATCACCATAGGCCATCAATGACACTTACAAGGGCGAGGCAACTTCGAAGCTATTGGAGTCGTTTGGATTTACAAACACAGAAAAGAGAAGCAACAAAAACAAGAGTAGAAAAAAAAACTTAAGTTAAACCTATACAGAAATCTATTCTATTCTCTACTTGATCGCTCCTCTGCCTCTAATGTATGAGGTATTAATAGGATAGAAATGGATAGGGGAGATGAGTGGAGAGATATGAGGAGCTGGCTATTTCTGAATTTGAATTCTCCCTTATCTCTAAACTTGATTTGATTTATCTAGAATTTTATGTCAAAATTCAATTCTGATTTGCAGCTTGTTGGCGTATTGATTGCAGAATATTACTTATCAAATGATAAAATTGGAAAGAGTGGTCAACATAATAATTATAGTCCTTTAAGTTTTCTATCTGGATCATCTTGAATCGTCAGATTTAAGTTTCAGTAATAAAAGATATGATTAAAATACTAAAGAGTGTCTAGTCTAAATCCGAGTCTAAATTGATTTAAAACTCTGAATTTACTTGAATTTTCCTCTTTACTCCAAATATGATTGATTCATCTCATCTGTTGATCTTTTATCTATACATTTATTCTCTTGGATTTTCAGTTTGTCTTCTAGAATTGATGAGATATTCATCTATCTTCAGCGAAACCGATAGGGTCTTCTAACAATTCATTTTTCTCTTGAAATTAGATGATATTATCTTATCTGATATATCCAGTTTCAGATAAAATAGTCTCTAGAACCTTTGGATTTGAATTGATCCTTGATTTGCTTGATCTTTTGAATTATTTGAATTTAATTAGATAAATCTGTCAATCTCTTTATTTTCTTCGTTAATTACACTGCATACCACTAAACATAAAAATACAGTAAAAAGCAGAGTTTTGTTTATAAATGAAAAAATGTGACATATCTGATACAAAATGTGCAATACACGTGCACAATTACACTCCCACACTTATCTTTTGCTCGTCCTCAAGCAAAACAAAAAGAAAGAAAAATAAAACTGAAATAACATTAACTCACTTTCGTAAGAATCACGGTTACACTCAGTACGTACAACAAGCCGTTAAACCTCTAGGTTACCCCTAGTGGACGAGTTTTATCTCATAAGGGTTTTCAATGGATTACACTCACAAAATCCATAAAAAAAGAGAAACAAAGAGTTAGTATTTTTGAAAAGTATTTTGAAAAGGAAAAATATTTGAATACTATTGTAAGAGTTCAAGTAATCTGTAATTTATAGGAAAACATAATTTTTCTTTCTAAAATTAGTCTCTATTTAAAAACTTATTATTAATCAAGGTAAGGAGTTAAAGTTGTATTTTTCATCTAGTCTATTACTTTACCCTAAATCATATACACCTTTGTGACTATGAAATTTTGACTCGGGGTTCTTTAACTCTAACTCTTATGCCTTATTTTCTTTTTTTTTTGTATTTTTGATGGTATTATTCTTAGTTCAATTAGGCTTTCTAATCTGCCCATGTAACGAGCCTTTAGTCTTGACACCCAAACCAGACGATCTTAGGGCACTAAGTGAGAAAACACCCTAAGGACTTAAGGGCTGGAGCAAACAAGGCCATAAAACTAAGGATTTTATTATATGGACCGCTTTTAGGCGTGAATACTTATGCTTTATGAGACCCAAATACCCCGCTTAATCAAATGATTTTTGATATATATAATATTACATATATATTGTAACGCCCCGATCCCGCGGATACGGAGACGTTACTGCGACGTATATACGCAGGTCAGAAATGCCCTCACGTATATACGCTAAGCATCAGTACAGGCAAGAATCAGAGTACGGAAGCACATGGTGCATTATACATTCCAACATATGAGTACAATTACAAAATTATCACCAGATGTGACACATTATTACAATAATATTACATCACCGGTAGGCGCAAATGCGAGAATACAAAGAGATGTACAAGTATGAACAGTACAAAAGGCACTCACGAGTTTACAAAAGGAAAACTCGAGAGGCGCACAGGGGGCCTGGAAGGATAGAGCTTCAGATGGTTTGCTGGAGATCCAAGCTACCGCTGCACCTCTTAGGTTAGCAACCAAGAGAATCCCTAGCTCCAAGCTCCAGGATCTGGACAAGAGGATCCAGAGGAGTCAGAACTCCCCTAACGAGTGGTGATACGAATGCCAGATGGCGTGCCAAGATAAGTATATGTGTATCGATAAAACCGAATCATAATCATGCATTGAAAACCGTATTGTGAGCATAAGCATGCATAAACAAGTAGATATATAACAAGTAATATCAAGCAGGGAAATACTCATGGTATGATAAGATAAAGGAAGGTAACAAGAAGAGAAGTAAAGTAGATAGGGAAACACTAGTTATCTCCTAAGCTAACATAAAACCGATAAAACCGAATAAAAGCCAATTACAAGCAAATCCGATTGTACAGGTTTAGGTCACGGCTCCACGAGATTAGTACCTCGAAGGAATAATCCAAACAAGGAAACCCTCATCTATATACCTTTACCTCATGTTACTGTAATCTGAGCACGTACATCCCGAGTTACAAAACAGCACAACAAATTGCATATTAACATCTAATTATAATTGGGGCCGTCTAAGTTGTAGGCTTCTGTATGCGTCCCATTTCACATACTTTCACTTACAACTTATAGAGAGAGTTGTTTGGAAACTGATAAAGTTCGATGAATCATGTTTCGGATGGGCCCGTACATGCTCGGGACAACGGTCCAGGAGTATCCGATGCTGAGCCAGAACGTACTGCTAGGTATCGGGACTTATTTACGCCCGAACGGGAATAGAGTATCGCAGATCCCATAGAAATAGGCCTAGGACGTGTGCATACCCGGTAAGAAATAAACAGGAGTAGGGGTGCCAGCACACCCCACGGAATCCCTGGTGGCCGCCAGGTGATCCCTCAAGTATGTGGCCACGCGTGACTCGATAAGACCACAATAAACATGATTATTCAAGGCCCATCAGTTTCCCCCAAACGGGTGCAAGTTGTCTTATTATAATTTAATATGTAATTAGCAATTCACAGGAATAAAAGAATCAGGACATGATCAGGAATTTAGGAGTACATGAATACTATAGATTCGGATCACTGTATATATAATACAGGATAATAAGCACATGATTCAAGTCATTGTATGTCATACAGAATAACACGGCAGGATTCCCATGAATGTGAAAATCACAGTCTAGGTAATATGTCAGGAGGCAGGTGGTAAGTCATGTCATAATGAGGAGCAACTGCTAAGTAGTAAGTCATGTCCGGTGATAACACATCAGTTGCTAAATGATACAGACAGGTGTATGTCAAGAGTTAATATAACAAGTATGTACATCACAATATAAAACGGGAATACCGATAGAAATACATAATGCAATACAAGTCGACCCAACAATGCGGGAAAGTCCAAAGAGAAGGCGAGGACACTCGCCTAGAAGTCAGAAAACACCGTGAAATGTCTGATGTTCGGAATCCAGGAAATCAACGCGTAAACGCGTTAAATATAAAGGAGGAGAGAGAATGGAGACGCGGGAATCACAGACGCGAGAGTCGCGTTGCGTAGAGATCACAAACGCGGGGTTCGAGAACCGCGTTCTAGCAGGGACACGAGGAGAACGCAGACGCGAGCATGAACTCCGCGTCGCGTTGATATAAGAATGCGAAGGTCGCGTTAAATAATTACTTAGACGCAGAGGTAAAATCTGAGTCTAGTAATCACACAACAAGAGAAAGGGGAGACAGAGAAATAAAAGGGAGACGCAGGGAAAGGATGAGAAGGGGGTGCAAGGGAGAAGGGGAAAGGGAGACGCAGGTTTGGAATTAAAGGAAAGAAAGAAAAAGAAGGAAAGAAAAGAGAAGGGAAGAAAGAAAGAAAGAAGGGAAGAAAAGAAAGAAGGAAAGGAAAGAAAAGAAAGAAGAATGGAAGAGGGGATGGTCGGCTATATTGTCGGAGGTGGTCAGAAGTGTCCGGAGATGGGTGGCTAAAGCCCCAATCCCAATCAATGGTGGTGCAAGTGTAGTTGAACATGAAAAATTGGTGTTTTGAAAATGAGGCTTCGGTGAACGAAGCTATAGCTTATTAGAAAGAGTATTCCGAGGAGAGGAAGATGGCGTGATTCGTGGTTGTAAAGGTGGTGTAGGTAGTGGTGGGGAAGGTGATGAAGTTGGTGTTGAGAATGAGTTGTTTGGTGGAAAAAAAGGAAAAAGAAGGTGGTGTGGTGGTGGTGTGATGGTTGTTGTTGTTGATGGAATGGAGGAGGAGATGGAGGTGAAAAAGGTGGTGGAATTGTGGTGGAGAAGATGGAGGAGGTGGAGAGGATGGCCGGCTAAAGGAAGGCACGGCAAGCTCTTGGGCTGCTGCCGTTGCTTGCTGTTGGAGAAGAAAGAAGAGAAAAATGAAAGAGAGAGAAGGAGTGGGGGTGTTTATATAAAGGGTAGGAATTATTATTACAAGTATGCCATCAACCAATGAGACTTGCGTCTCTTGTAAAAAGAGATCCGCTTCCAATGAAATGAAAATCCGCGTCTGGCAATTGTCCAGATGCGGGGATGAAACTTGCGTCCAGGGAAAAACGCGAAAGTTGCGTTTAACCGAAAAGACAAAAGTCATAATGACTTGATTGGAATTGATTAGCAGTGCCTTAAATGCAGTATGGAGAGGATCTCTGCATTTAAAGATTGAATCCGAGTTTGATGGAACTCACGTTTAGTGAGGAGAGAGAAAATAAAAAAGGAGAAAAGTAAAATATCTGGATAAAATTCCGGTATCTGGGAAAACACCGAAAACTCCAGAAAAGTCCAAAAATTTTAGTACCTTGGAAAGCTTCTCAAAAATTCTCAAAAATAATAAATATTATTTAAAAATTTTGGTGAAATCAATTTTCAGAAATTCAATCCCATTTTCAAAATAAAAATCCTGAAGTCAACAGTCAATACCGGTCTATACCGGGTCGGCCGGATTTTGATAAAATCTGAAAAATCTCAGAAAATTCCTAAAAGGAGAAAATATAATTCTAAGAAGAAATATGAAAGCGGAATCTAAAAATTTAATTCCAATTGTAAACTAAAATTTCTGGAATCAACTAGTGATACTGGCCGACACCAAATCCAGGGGAATTTTGATAAATTTAGAAAAATTCCAGAAAAAGTATTTAGATAGAAAATGTGATTTTAAGAAGTTATGAAAAAGTCGTTTCTTAAAATTTAACTCTGTTTGTAAATTAAAAATCTGAGAATCGGTCAGTGGCACTGGTCGACACCGGTTTGAAGATTTTCAATTTAATTCTGAGAAAATTCAGAAAATCATGAAAAATGTAAAATATTGGAAAATGTTGTTTGAAATTGAAATCGGTCAAATTTGAATAGCAGAAAGGTCAAATCGAGTAATAAATAAGGATCGGGTCCCCGGTTCAGACTAGGGTGGAATCCGAGTCCACGAATCCGGATCCGAGGTAAAATGATCATATAAACAATTCATAATACAAAACAAATATAGGAAGTAAATCAAAAAAATACGATCGAGAAATCTGAATACGCAACTAAGTACGTATTCCGGGAGCGGGGTGTTACATTCCACCCACCTTACAAAAATTGCGTCCTCGCAATTTCGATAAGGGGAAGATGAACACAGGAGAGACCAGGGTTGACAATGAGAGAATGATAAAGTGGAATATTTATGAAAGATTGCCAACTCAAAATACAAAAGATCAGGGTAACGGTTATAGTGATATCCTCAAGATTCCTGTTCTGGATACTGGGTTTCATATTCTACTGTTGCTTCGCCTGATGCCTCTGCTGTCGTGTTGTAGACTTGGCCTCTGCCAGGATCTGCTCTAGTTCTTGCTCCTCTCTGTGGCTGATCATACTGCTGGGGCAGGAATGGAGCTCTTCGGTCAATGGGTTCTGGGTTCCTTCTCAGTGGTGGAGCTAGAAGTGCCGGAGGTGTTGCGCGTACTGGAAATGTTGATGGTGTTGGATAGGTCCTCTTGAATTGGCAACCACCTGTCGAGTGATTACCGGATCCACATACCAAACATAGTCCATTAGCCTTTCGGCAGTTGCATTGGATGTGTCCGGGCTTTTGGCAGTACCCGTATATCATCTGCTGAGGGGGATGTCGGAATGGTCGCTTGACTATCGACCCGTTGGTGGTCTTGGCTGCGTCTTCTTCGTTCATCAACTGAAAGGGTCTTTTCACTGACTTGTTTGGCACCTGGTTCTCATTCTTCTTCTCCAGTCCTCGTTCTACTTCACGGGCAATGGAGAGAAACCTGGGAGTATGTCTTCAGCTGTTGAGGTATAAGATACATCTGGACATCCATCTTCAGCCCTTGCTGAAATCTGCTCGCCCGTTTTTCTTCGTCTACCACCATGTAGGGAGCAAATCTGCTGAGCCTCAAGAATTCGGCAGCATATTCGTCAACTGACCGGTTTCGTTGTTGTAACCGGATAAATTATTCTTCCATGTCCCTTTGAGCTGTTGCAGGGAAGAATCTCTCGTAGAAACCCTTAGAGAACTGGTCCCATGTGATGGGTTTCTCCATTGTCGCTTCTTCCGCCAACCACCATGTTCGGGCCACATCCTTTTATTGTATCTTGGCCACTTTCACTTGGTTCTCATCAGGGACTCGGGCCGCCTTCAAAAGATCTATTGTGTCTACCAGCCACTGTTCTGCATCCAGGGGCTTCTCTGTGCCTGAAAAGATCGCCGGCTGTAATCTCCTGAAATCTGACACGTTGCCTGGCCTCTGTTCTCGGGGTGCAACTAACAGTCCTTGACGTAGAAGCTCTGTCTGCTGTTGTTGACTCTGCATCATCCCTTGAAGTACGTTCATCAGGCCATCATTGTTTCTGTTAGATCCATCTTGAGAAGTACCAACACCATTACGTGTTCCTCGTCTTTCCATATTTGAGTTGGTTGAAGTGGGTAACAAGAAGAAGCTGGAAGGTAAAAGATTGAAGGTCTTAGGATTCAAGAAATGGATCAGAAGGAAGAGATAGATAACTCTGCACTTGTAGTTGGTTTGCATAACCAGGACTCTTGTATTCCAATTGCAAACTTCTTTACCATTAATTTGCCGTCTGGACGTACTGAGGATACGAGAGCCTAGGCTCTGATACCATCCTGTAACGCCCCGATCCCGAGGATACGGAGACGTTACTGCGACGTATATACGCAGGTCAGAAATACCCTCACGTATATACGCTAAGCATCAGTACAGGCAAGAATCAGAGTACGGAAGCACGTGGTGCATTATACATTCCAATATATGAGTACAATTACAAAGTATCACCAGATGTGACACAATATTACAATAATATTACATCACCGGTAGGCGCAAATGCGAGAATACAAAGAGATGTACAAGTATGAATATTACAATAGGCACTCACGAGTTTACAAAAGGAAAACTCGAGAGGCGCACAGGGGGCCTGGAAGGATAGAGCTTCAGATGGTTTGTTGGAGATCTAAGCTACCGCTGCACCTCTTAGGTTAGCAACCAAAAGAATCCCCTAGCTCCAAGCTCCAGGACCTGGACATGAGGATCCAGAGGAGTCAGAACTCCCCTAACGAGTGGTGATGCGAATGCCAGATGGCGTGCCAAGATAAGTACACGTGTATCGATAAAACCAAATCATAATCATGCATTGAAAACCGTGTTATGAGCATAAGCATGCAGAAACAAGTAGATATATAACAAGTGATATCAAGCAAGGAAATACTCATGGTATGATAAGATAAAGGAAGGTAACAAGAAGAGAAGTAAAGTAGATAGGGCAACACTAGTTATCTCCTAAGCTAACATAAAACCGATAAAATCGAATAAAAATCGATTACGAGCAAATCCGATTGTACAGGTTTAGGTCACGGCTCCACGAGATTAGTACCTCAAAGGAATAATCCAAACAAGAAAACCCTCATCTATATACCTTTACCTCATGTTACCGTAATCTGAGCGCGTACAACCCGAGTTACAAAACATCACAACAAATTGCATATTAACATCCTATTATAATTGGAGCCGTCTAAGTTGTAGGCTTCAGTATGCGTCCCATTCCACATACTTTCACTTACAACTTATAGAGCGAGTTGTTTGGAAACTGATAAAGTTCGATGAATCATGTTTCGGATGGGCCCCGTACATGCCCGGGACAACGGTCCAGGAGTATCCGGTGCTAAGCCGGAACGTACGCTAGGTACCGGGACTTATTTATGCCCGAACAGGAATAGAGTATCGCATATCCTATAGAAATAGGCCTAGGGCGTGTGTATACCCGGCAGGAAATAAACAGGAGTAGGGGTGCCAGCACACCCCACGGAATCCCTGGTGGCCGCCAGGTGATCCCTCAAGTATGTGGCCACGCGTGACTCGATAAGACCACCATAAACATGATTATTCAGGGCCCATCAGTTTCCCCGAACGGGGTGCAAGTTGTCTTATTATAATTTAATATGTAATTAGGAATTCACAGGAATAAAAGAATCAGGACATATCAGGAATTCAGGAGTACATGAATACTTTAGATTCGGATCACTGTATATATAATACAGGATAATAAGCACATGATTCAAGTCATTGTATGTCATACAGAATAACAAGGCAGGATTCCCGTGAATGTGATAATCACAGGCCAGGTAATATGTCAGGAGGCAGGTGGTAAGTCATGTCATAATGAGGAGCAACTGCTAAGTAGTAAGTCATGTCCGGTGATAACACATCAGTTGCTAAATGATACAGACAGGTGTATGTCAAGAGTTAATATAACAAGTATGTACATCACAATATAAAACGGGAATACTGATAGAAATACATAATGCAACACAAGTCGACCCAACAATGCGGGAAAGTCCAAAGGGAAGGCGAGGACACTCGCCTAGAACTCAGAAAACACCGTGAAATGTCTGATGTCTGGAATCCAGGAAATCAACGCGTAAATGCGTTCAATATAAAGGAGGAGAGAGAATGGAGACGCGGGAATCGCAGACGCGAGAGTCGCGTTGCGTAGAGATCACAAACGCGGGGTTCGAGAACCACGTTCTAGCAGGGACACGAAGAGAACGCAGATGCGAGCATGAACTCCACGTCGCGTTGATATAAGAATACGAAGGTCGCGTTAAATAATTACTTGGACGCATGGGTAAAATCTGCGTCTAGTAATCACACAACAAGAGAAAGGGGGAGACAGAGAAATAAAAGGAAGACACAGGGAAAGGATGAGAAGGGGGCGCAAGGGAGAAGGGGAGAGGGAGACGCAGGTTTGGAATTAACGGAAAGGAAGAAAAAGAAGGAAAGAAAAGAGAAGGGAAGAAAGAAAGAAAGAAGGGAAGAAAAGAAAGAAGGAAAGGAAAGAAAAGAAAGAAGAATGGAAGAGGGGATGGTCGGCTATATTGCTGGCGGCGGCCGGAGGTGGCAGGAGATGGCTGGAAGTGGCCGGAGATGGGTGGCTAAAGGCCCAAGCCCAATCAATGGTGGTGCAAGTGTAGTTGAAATGAAAAATTGGTGTTTTGAAAATGAGGCTTTGGAGAACGAAGCTATAACTCATTAGAAAGAGTATTCTGAGGAGAGGAAGATGGCTTGATTCGTGGTGGTCAAGGTGGTGTAGGTAGTGGTGGGGAAGGTGGTGAAGTTGGTGGTGAGAATGGGTTGTTTGGTGGAAAGAGAAGAAGAAGAAGGTGGTGTGGTGGTGGTGTGATGGTTGTTGTTGTTGTTGTTGGAATAGAGGAGGAGATGGAGGAGAAAAAGGTGGTGGAATTGGTGGTGGAGAAGATGGAGGTGGTGGAGAGGATGGCCGGCTAAAGGAAGGCACGACAAGCTCTTGGGCTGCTGCCGTTGCTTGCTGTTGGAGAAGAAAGAAGAGAAAAATGAAAGAGAGAGAAGGAGTGGGGGTGTTTATATAAAGGGTAGGAATTATTATTACAAGTATGCCATCAACCAATGAGACTTGCGTCTCTTGTAAAAAGAGACCCGCGTCCTGTGAAATAAAAATCCGCGTCTGGCAATTGCCTAGACGCGGGGATGAAACTTGCGTCCAGTGAAAAACGCGAAAGTTGCGTTTAATAGAAAAGACAAAAGTCATAATGACTTGATTGGAATTGATTAGCAGTGCATTAAATGCAGTATGGAGATGATCTCTGCATTTAAAGATTGAATTCGAGTTTGGTGGAACTCGCGTTTAGTGAGGAGAGAGAAAATAGAAAAAGGAGAAAAGTAAAATATCTGGATAAAATTCCGGTATCTGGGAAAACACCGAAAACTCCAGAAAAGTCCAAAAATTTTAGTAGCTTGGAAAGCTTCCCAAAAATTCTCAAAAATAATAAATATTATTTAAAGATTTTTGGTGAAATCGGGTTTCAAAAATTCAATCACATTTTCAAAATAAAAATCTGAAGTCAACAGTCAACACTAGTCTATACCGGGTCGGCCGGATTTTGATAAAATCTGAAAAATCTCAGAAAATTCCTAAAAGGAGAAAATATAATTCTAAAAAAAAATATCAAAGAGGAATCTAGAAATTTAATTCCAATTGTAAAATAAAATTCCTGGAATCAACCAGTGATAATGACCGACACCAAATCCAGGGGAATTTTGATAAATTTAGAAAAATTCCAGAAAAAGTATTTAGATAGAAAATGTGATTTTAAGAAGTTATAGGAAAGTCGTTTCTTAAAATTCAACTCCGTTTGTAAATAAAAAATCTGAGAATCGGTCAGTGGCACTGGTCGACACCGGTTTTGAAGATTTTCAATTTAATTCTGAGAAAATTCAAAAAATCATGAAAAATGTAAAATATTGGAAAATGATGTTTGAAACTGAAATCGATTAAATCTGAATAGCAGAAAGGCCAAATCGAGTAATAAATAAGGATCGGGTCCCCGGTTCAGACTAGGGCTGAATCCGAGTCAACGAATCCGGATCCGAGGTAAAATGAACATATAAACAATTCATAATGCAAAACAAATATAGGAAGTAAATCAAAAAAATACGATCGAGAAATCTGAATACGTAACTAAGTACGTATTCCAGGAGCGGGGTGTTACATATATTTTTAATAAGGCATAAGAATTTTTGTTTTTGAACCCTAAGTGTGTAAGTGTTATAAAACTGCATATTTCGTCAAGGTAAAGATCATGAGTAAATTACTTTTCTAAATTTTCTTCCTATCCCTATAAATCAAACAAATAATCTTATTTTGACCAAGTATAAGAAATCCTAATTATGATTTTCTTATTCCTTCAAATTGACTTAATTTCTTACAAAATAATATGTCAAAATATTGCTCTCTTTTCAAAAAATTTTTAAGAAAAAGAAAAAATGTGAATTTTTCTTTTCAATAAAAAGAAAACCTATGTTATATTAGAACCTTCCCCCACACTTATCTCATGCATTGTTCTTAATGTGTAAATGAATGCATGATGCATGAAAAAGAAGAAAGTGAAGGAAAATTGTACCTTAAGGTGGCAGTTCCGGTGGCGGTTGGATTGGGCCAAGCATTGCTACCCAATCAAAATTATGTGGTGATTCACGGAACGCACCTTTATTGACCTCTTTTCTATGTACACAATTACAATCGCCAATATGAATAGGATCATGAAAGATTCTATCATGAAACTTATTCCCTTTACATGACCAGTCTTGAAAAATCATCACTGAGTCATTATGGTCAATACCTATGTCTAACAAAAGAATGTGACTTGGTGGAATAGTTAACTTGGATTCAAGAGTGATAGGTTCGGGAACCATTACTAACTCAGGAAAATCAACATTGGGTTCGAGAGTCGGTTTTAGTTCAAGAGTTGAGTCCAAATCAAAGAATTAAAATTCACATTTTTCTCCCATCAATGGAATATGACTATCCAAATATGGTGATTCAATTTCTAAATCTATAGGTACAAGAGTAAATGTTGGCTCCAGAAATTGGTCCACATTGGTTAATGATACCGGAATCAACATGGTTCAAAGATGAAAACTGAATCACAAGGTTAGAGATAGGGGTCACATTCACATTCAAGTTCAATCTTATTGAATGAAAAACTTGCCAATTTGTCTAAGGTTCGAAATTGGTCAAGTTCAAATTTGTATGATGAAATTGAGTCTTGATCAAAGTCCCCAAAATACAAAGATTATTTGTTCCTATCAATATGGCTAGGGTAATCGAGAATGGTCGAACATGACTTAGGTAGAATTTTCTCATTCCTATCTTTCACTATGCTCATATGGTGATTCATTTGTGCTTCTAGCCTATCGATAGATTTTAAAAAATTATTTTTGGACTGAATCAAGATTTTCATACTCCTATCTAAGTCCATAGGTTCTTCTTCTTGTTGTGGGATTTGGAAAATAGAGTAAGGATCTTGGATTAGGGAGTCTTGTGGGAAATATGAGTCCATCATTTCAGCTTTTATTTTTTGGACTCAATCATGGCTTCTATACTTTTTATAGCCTCAGATTTTTCCTCTATGGTTGATATGACTAGGAAAATTATAGGCTTAATGTTGAAATGGTGGTTGACAATATGACTGGTGGAATTATATCCCATTGACTATTTGAAGAGTAGTGATAATTACAGTCTTGTTCATAGTATTGGGACTGGGGTATGCATTGATTCAGATAAGACCAATCCGACACACTTCGTTGGTTAAAGTTATGATATGAGGGGTTGGTAATATTTAAGTCAAAAGAGGTCATGGTGCAATATGGATTATCATTAAAATTGAAAAAATTGTTGTTATAAGTCATATCACACAAGAAATGTCAAAAACAAACAAAGAAAAATAAACAAATAAACAAAAAATTAAAAAAATCTAACATAAGTCAGGATAAACCTTAGACCTAGACGACTCCTAACTGGTCAGATTGTCCACGGGGGCAAGATCAGTGGGAGGTATCCGTGCCTAAGCAGTGGGCCTACTTATGCCAAGCCACTATTTTTTGAGATTTCGCCTCATCAATCCCTAACCTTTGACACCGATTTGATAAGAGTCAAATTCTAATAAACTTTCCCCTTATGTTAGTCTCTTATTTGAGTCCTAGAAGTCCCTAGGGCCAACGTCTACTCAGTTTTAGTTAGGCTTGGGTTAGTGAGTGAGAAGACTGTTTGTGAGCTAAAGGAGGGTAATGACTTTCCCACATTATCTTGTTTATAGGACAAGCCCTTAATTCAGTTTAGTGCAGTGTACAAGTAAATAGAAAAAGTAACACTCGAGCAATATTTCATACAAGAATGAACCTTATACTAAATGCTATGCACACATACCTTGGCTCCAGCACTCTTCAACAGTAAATAGAAAATGTAACAAAATAGCCACGTGTCACTCTCAGTACAAGAAGCACTCTTGTTCTCCCATGAAGCTCTTCTTCGATCTCAGTTACATAAAAAAATTACATTAAAAAGAGAAAAAAATCGAAATTAAACCTATACAAAAATCTATTCTATTCTCTACTTGAATGCTCGTCTGCCTCTGATGTGTGAGGTATTTATAAGGAAGAAATGGATAGGGGGGTGAGTGGAGAGAAAGGGGGAGCTGGTTATTTCTGAATTTGAATTCTTCCCTTATCTCCAAACTTGATTTGATTTATCTAGAATTTTATGTGAAAATTCAATTCTGATATGCACCTTGGTGGCGTGTTGATTGCTGAATATCACTTAATAATTGATAGAATTGGAATGAGTGATCAACATATGAATTATAACCCTTTAAGCCCTCTTTTAGGATCATCTTGAATCATCAGATTTAAGTTTTGATAAAAAAAATTATGATTAAAATATTAAAGAGTGTCCAGTCTGTATCCGAGTCTAAAATGATTTAAAACTCCGAATTTACTTAGATTTTCTTCCTTATCTCCAAATATGATTGATTCATCTTATCCGTTGATTTTCTCTCTATCTATTTATCCTCTTAAATTTTTAATTTATTTTCTACAATTGATGAGATATTTATTTATCTTCAGTGAAACCTATAGAGTCTTCAAACAATTCATTTTTTTTTAAAATTAGATGATATTATCTTATCTGATATATCCAGTTTTCAGATAAAATACCTTCTAAAATCTTTTGATTTGAAATTATTCCCTTGATTTGCTTGATCTTTTGAATTATTTAGATTTAATTAGATAAATCTGTCATTCTCTCTATTTCCTTCGTTAATTACACTGCATACCACTAAATATGAAAATACATTAAAAAATAGAGTTTTATTTAAAAATAAATGAAGATAATATGACATATGTGATACAAAATATGCAATGCACGTACACAATTACACCCTCGCACTTATCTTATGCTCGTCCTCGAGCAAAACAAAAAGAAAAGAAAAATAAAACTGACCTAACATTAACTCACTTTTGTAGGAATCGCGGTTGTACTTAGCACGTACAACAAGCTGTTAAACCTCTTGGTTACCCCCTAGCAGATGAGTTTTGTCTGGTGAGGGTTTTCAATAGATTACACCCACAAAATCTATAAAAAAAGAGAAACAAAGAGTTAGTATTTTTAAAAAGCATTTTGAAAAGAAAAAAATATTTGAAGTATTATTGTAAGAGTTCAAGTAATCTGTAAGTTGTAGGAAAACATAATTTTTCCTTCTTAAACTTAGTCACTATTCAAAAACTTCTTATCAATCAAGATTAGGGGTTAAACTTGTATTTCTCATCTAGTATATTACTTTATTCTAAATCATATGCACCTTTGTGACCGTGAAATTTTGACTCAGGGTTCTTTAACTATAACTTTTATGCTTTATTTTCTTTCTTTTGTATTTTTGATAGTATTATTTTTTACTTTTATTAGGCTTTCTAATCTGCTCATGTAACGAGCCTTTCGTCGGTGACACCCAAACTGGGCGGTCTTAGGGTACCGGGTGAGAAAATACCCAAGGACTTAAGGACTCGAGCAAACAAGGCCACAAAACTAAGGAGTTTATCATATGAATCGCTTTTAGGCGTGAATACTTATGCTTTATGAGGCCCAAATACCCAGCTTAATCAGAAGATTTTTGATATATATATATATATATATATTATATATATATATATATATATATATATATATATATATATATATATATATATATATATATATATATTTAATAAGGCATAAGAATCCTTGTTTTTAAACCGTCAGTGTGTGTGTGTGTTATAAAGTTTCATGTCTTATCAAGGTAAAGATCAACTAAATTACTTTTTCAGCTTTTCTTCCTAACCCAAGAAATCAAACAAATAATCTTATTTTGACCAAGTATAAGAAATCCTAATTATGATTTTCTATTCCTTAAATTGACTTAATTTCTTACAGATAGAATATGTCACATTATTGCTCTCTTTCAAAAAGTTTTTTAAAGAAAGAAAAATGTTAATTTTTTTATTTTAAATAAAAAGAAAACCTATGTTATGTTAAGACCCTCCCCCACACCTATCTCATGCATTGTCCTCAATATATGAATGAATGCATCGATACATGAAAAAGAAGAAAGAGAAGGAAAATAGTACCTTAAGGTGGTGGTTCCAGTGGCGGTCAGATTGGGCAAAGCATTGCAACCCAATCAAGATAATGTGGTGGTTTACAGAACTCACCTTTATTGACCTCTTTTCTATGTTCATAATTACAATCACTAATATGAGTAGGATCACGAATGATCTTATCATGAAACTTATCCCTTTACATGGTCAGTCTTGAAAAATCATCACTGAGTCATTATGGTCAATACCTATATCCAACAAAAGAATGTGACTTGGTAGAATAATTGACTTGGATTCAAGAATGATAGGTTCTGGAACCATTACTAACTCAGGAAAATCAACTTTGGGTTCGAGTGTCGGTTTTGGTTCAAGAGTTGAGTCAAAATCAATAGAATATGACTATCCAAATGTGGTGATTCAATTTCTAAATGTATGGGTACAGGAATAAATGTTGGCTCCGAAAATTGGTCCAAATTAGGTAAAGATACCGGAATCAACATAAATTCAAAGATGGAAACTGAATTATAAGGTTGGGGATCGGGGTCACATTCACATTTAAGTTCAATTTCATTGAATGAAAAACTTACCAATTTATCCTAGGTTTGGAATTGGTTAAGTTCAAATTTGTGTGATGAAATTGAGTCTTGATCAAAGTCCCCAAGCAACCAAGATCTTTGTTCCTATTAATATCGCTAGGGTAATCGGGAATGGTCGAACATATGTTAGGTAGAGTTTTCTTATTCCTATCTTTCACTATACTGATATAACGACTAATTTACACTTCTAGCCTATCGATAGATTGAAAAAAATTATTTTCGGACTGAACCAGGTTTTTCATACTCCTATCTGAGTCCATATGTTCTTCTTCTTGTTGTGGGACTTGGAACATGGAGTAAGGATCTTGGACTTAGGAGTCTTGTGGGAATTGTGAGTCCGTCATTTTTAGATTTTGTTCATGGGACTCAATCATGGCTTCTATATTTTTCATAGCCTTGGATTTTTCTTCTATTAGTTGATCATGACTAGAAAAATTATAGGCTGAATGTTAAAATGGTGGTTGACAATATGACTCGGGGAATTGTATCCCATTGACTTTGTGAAGAGTAGTGATATTTATTCAAGTCTTTTTCATAGTATTGCGACTGGGGCATCTATTAATTCGGATAAGACCAATCTGGCACACTTGGTTGAAGATATGCCAGGATGATAATATCCGAGTCAAAAGAGGTCATGGTGTAATATGGATTATCATTAAAATTAGAAAAATTATTGTTATAAGCCATATCACACAAAAAATGTCAAAAGTAAACAAAAGAAAAACAAACAAATAAACAAACAAATAAAAAGCAAAAAATCTAATATAAGTCAGGGTAAACCTTAGACCTAAACGACTCTTAACTGGTTAAACTGTCCACGGGAGGTATATTGCAGAATCTGATATCAAGTTAATCGGCCAGGTAGACGCAAGATCAGTGGGATGTATCCGTGCCTAAGCAGCGGGCCTAATTATATCAAACCACTATTTTTTGAGGTTTCACTTCATCAATCCCTTACCTTTGACACCGATTTGATAAGAGTTAAATTCTAATCAACTTCCTCCTTAGGTCAGTCTCCTATTTGAGGCCGAGATGTCCTAGGGCCAACGTCTACTCAATTTTAGTTAGGCTTGGGTTAGTGAGTGAGGAGATTGTTTGTGGGCTAAGGGAGGGTAATGGCTTTCCACCTTATCTTGCTTATAGGACAAACCCTTAATTTAGTTTAGTGCAGTGTACAAGTAAATAGAAAAAGTAATACTCAAGTAATATTTCATACAAGAATGAACCTTATACTAAATGCTATGCACACATATTTGAAAATCACCTAGAGGGGGGGGGGTGAATAGGTAATAATGCTAATCAAAGGGCAATTTAATAATTTAAAGCTATAACAATCACAATATGAATGCAAGCAAGTAAGTATGATGAGCAAGTAATAAGTGCAAGCAAAGTAGAGTAATAATTGCAAGAATGTAAACCAATCGCAAACACAAGGATATGTTATCGAGGTTCGAGCACCCAGCTCTACTCCCCGCCTTCCCCAGAAGGATTCCGACCACTTCCACTATCACAAAGATCTCAAATACAATGGAGTACCCAACTCCTACAATCTCAAGAACAAGTGATTTCCTTGGTAGTCAAAAGACACAAAACTCTCTCTTTCAAAAATCTCTTCCCTTACAAAGGTCCTTAGAGAATAATGAGTAGAATTGAAGCTCTTTTGTGTAAGGAAAAGAAATTGAAATCAGAGAAAAACTTTTGAAAACCCTTCAGAAAATTGAGAGAATTTAGCACAAAAACCAAGAACTTTGAAAGCCTTAAACTTTTGAATTTTTAGCAATAATAGTTGTTGTAACCAATCTCTCCCCAAACACCCCTATTTATAGGAGAGGGCTAGGGTTTAGGGATAAAAACATATTTACTGATGTTTAGGAGGTAATTAGATCAAAATATATCCTTAAACGAATTTTTAAATACAAAAGACAAAAATAAACAGCTCTTAAAAATCTGCCCGTTACTGTTCAAACGGTCGGATCGGTCGACCGGGCCGGTCGACCGGTAGTATAAAAATTTGACCGTTAAAGTCTAGCGGTCGACCGACCCGGTCGACCGATAAAACCTGTGAGCAAAAAATAATATTCCGGTCGACCGCCCCGGTCGACCGACAGACGTGCACACGGATACGTGCATCTGCCAGGACTTCGGTCGACTGGTCCGGTCGACCGGACCAGACTGACACAGACTCGGTCGACCGCCCCGGTCGACCGGATCAGGTCAAAAAGTCAATTTTAAAAAGAAAACAAAGAGGATTTTGATTTTAACAAAAATACTTTTGAACAGGGATTAGTATAAAACATAAATATATATCTGTAGGCAAAATCTTGTATGCAAAATATTTTTGTATAATTTATAAGAAATTATTTTGGAATGAGCATGTGCGCAAAAACGTGTGTGATAGAGGTTCAAACCTATCCACTATTCTTAACAAACTATAAACTGAAAAACAAATTACATGAAGACTTCTTGTGCTATCTTCAAGTCTTTGAGCCATCCAATGCCTTGCTAGTGCCTTCTCTTCTATGATCCTTCCTTGATGTGCAATTTGCCTTCCTTGCTTTGTGGAACTTAGAAGTTCTTGCAATAGCTAAGAGAATGGTCTCTAAACATGGTACAAATCTGAAACTTATCTTAACAAACTTGTTAGTACCAAATAGCTCATATTTGGTTTGTCATCATCAAAACACAAAACAATTGGAGAGTGTAACCTCTTGGGCCAACAATCTCCCCTTTTTGATGATGACAAAACAAATAGGCTATTAACAAAAATATAGGGTAGGAGAAAACTCCCCCTCAAATTATGCTATACATAAAACACAAGAATATGCTCTAGAAACTAATAATTGAAATGATGCACCAATTATTGAAACCAATTAAAACACAAAAATTTCTCTTGATACCAAAAATACCAAAATACCAAAAACAACTAAAACACAAAAATTCATAAAAACATTAAAAACAAAACATATAAATTCATATGGAACCAAGACCAAATGAACTTATTTTTGTCCATGTAAACTTATTCTCCCCCTTTTTGTCATACATCAAAAAGGGTTATGAAAAACATGTTTATTCAATAATACAAACATTAAGTTCTCCACAAATAAACGAAAATCTAGCAAAATCA
Source organism: Agave tequilana (assembly GCA_038442645.1). Taxonomy (NCBI): domain Eukaryota; kingdom Viridiplantae; phylum Streptophyta; class Magnoliopsida; order Asparagales; family Asparagaceae; genus Agave; species Agave tequilana. The sequence goes on along the minus strand of JAVJIF010015496.1, from coordinate 18,680 downwards.
AGAGGTTTAGTGAAAATATCGGCTAGTTGTAAATCCGTGGAAACATAATCAATATCTATATCACCTTTCTCAAAGTGATCTCTAAGAAAGTGATATCTAATCTCAATGTGCTTGGTCTTACTATGTTGATTTGCATTTTTGGTCATGTGTATAGTACTAGTATTATCACAAAATATTTTTATATGATCAAAGTGCAAATCAAAATCAAGGAGAGTATGTTTCATCCAAAGGACTTGTGCACAACAAGCCCCCGCGGCAACATACTCCGCCTCGGCGGTTGAGAGAGCTACGGAATTTTGTTTCCTAGAGGACCATGAAACAAGACAATTACCAAGAAATTGACATGTCCCACTAGTACTCTTTCTATCTACTCTACAACCCGCATAGTCGGCATCCGAATAACTAGTCATAGAAAAATCTATAGTTTTCAGATACCAAAGACCCATTCCAATAGTGCCCTTAATATAACGAATAATGCGTTTTACCGCAATAAGATGAGACTCTTTAGGACACGATTGAAATCTAGCACAAAGACACACACTAAACATGATATCCGGCCTACTTGTCGTCAAATATAAAAGACTTCCTATCATGCTTCTATATAATTTAATATCAACATTTTACCTTGTTCGTCCTTATCAAGCTTGGTAGTAGTTGCCATTGGAGTGTTGCAAGCCTTTGATCCTTCAAGCCCAAACTTCTTTACTAGCTCCTTTGCGTACTTGGCTTGGTTAATGAAGGTTCCGTCTTGCAATTGCTTGATTTGGAGTCCAAGGAAGAAATTTAGCTCACCCATGGAAGACATTTCAAATTCTAGTTGCATTACCTTCTCAAAATCCTTGCATAAAAGCTCATTAGTAGATCCAAAAATTATATCATCAACATAAATTTGCACAATTAAAATATCGTTCTCAACATGCTTAGTAAAAAGAGTTGTGTCTACTTTGCCTTTAATAAAATCATTTGAAATGAGAAAACTAGAAAGCCTTTCATACCAAGCTCTTGGAGCTTGTTTCAATCCATACAAAGCTTTATCAAGTTTAAAAACAAAATCGGGATGAACATGATCAACAAAACCGGGAGGTTGAGAAACATAAACTTCTTCATTTATAAAACCATTTAAAAATGCACTTTTTACATCCATTTGAAAAAGTTTAAAATTTTTAAAACATGCAAAAGCTAGTGTCATCCGTATGGCTTCAAGCCGTGCTACGGGTGCAAAGGTCTCCTCAAAGTCAATTCCCTCAACTTTAGTGTAACCTTGGACACTAACCTAGCTTTATTCCTAATGACATTTCCGGACTCATCCAACTTATTCCTAAAGATCCACTTAGTACCAATTATTGGTCTATCGTGGGGCTTAGGAACAAGGTGCTAAACTTGGTTGCGCTCAAATTGATTGAGTTCCTCTTGCATGGCAAGCAACCAATATGGGTCCGTCTCGACTTCGAGAATGCCTTTGGGTTCAAAATGAGAAATAAAAGCAAAGTTACCACATATGTCATGGAGTTTGGAGCGCGTTGTGACTCCTTTAGATGCATCACCCAAGATGAGCTCCTTAGGATGATTTGTAGCGTATCTCCAAGCTTTAGGAAGCGGTTGAGTGCTTTCCTCCTTATCCTCTTGAACTTCACCAATAGGGTCTAGCTTTTCTTCTTGAGCGGGTGAGTCCTTCAAGGATAGTCTCTCCATGTCTTCACCTAGTGGTTCAATCTCTACAACATTCTCAACAACCACATTAGATTCTTCAAATTTAACATGCATGGATTCTTCTATGGTAAGAGAAGATCTAATGAAAACTCTATATGCTTTGCTAGTAGAGGAATATCCAACAAAGATAGCCTCATAAGCCTTAGCATCAAATTTACCCAAATTATCCTTAGTATTCAAAACAAAACACTTGCATCCAAAAACTTTAAAATATGCAACATTTGGTTTTCTAGAATGATACATTTCAAAAGAAGTTTTTGAAGAATTTTTGCATAAATAAATACGATTCGATATATAGCATGCGGTGTTTACGGCCTCGGCCCATAAATATTGAGGGAGGTCATATTCACTTATCATTGTCCTAGCCATCTCTTGAAGAGTTCTATTTTTCCTTTCTATAACTCCATTTTGTTGTGGAGTTCTAGGACAAGATGTTTCATGCTTAATTCCTTTTCATCACAATAAGTCATGAAGAGTTGGTTAATAAACTCACCACCTCTATCACTCCTTATTCTCAAAATCGGAAAACCCTTTTCTTTTTCAACTCTTTTTCGAAAAATTTTAAAATGAGAAAAAGTTTGATCTTTATTTTGTAAAAAGAAAACCCAAGTAAAACGGGAGAAATCATCAACCAAAACAAATGCAAATCTACTTCCATTTAAACTCTTAGTTTTAGTTGGTCCAAAAAGATCCATATGAATTAATTCTAAAGGCCTAGTTGACATGATATCCTTGATTGGTTTAAAGGAAGACTTGGTTTGTTTCCCAAGTTGGCACGCACCACAAATGCGGTCTTTCTCAATATCCAAGCAAGGTATACCCTTCACCAATTCCTTTGAATTAATCCTAGAGATATGGTCAAAAGATGCATGTCCTAATCTTCTATGCCAAAGCCAAGAATTTTCATCAAAAGCATTTAAGCATTTAGTAGAACAATCTAAATTAAGCATGTCAATAATATAAATATTATTATCACGAAAACCGGTAAGAATACAAACATCGGATTTAACATCAAAAATCTTGCATGAGGAATCATCAAAAACAACTTTAAGTCCACGATCACAAAGTTGGCTAATGCTAAGCAAATTATGTTTTAAACCATCTACTAAAACAACATTCTCTATAATAGGAGATGAACCGATTTGAATATTACCAATACCGATGATGGTGCCTTTGGAATCATCCCCGAAGGTGACGGAGCCACCTTCCATGTACCTTGATAGGGTTGTGAAGTTGTTGATATCCCACATCATGTGTCTCGAACAACCACTATCAAGGTACCACCGCTCCCTACGTCTTGGAGCCTTGGTGTGTACCTACATCAAACATTTTAGGACTTGATTTTGGTACCCACATTTTCTTGGGTCCATGAGGGTTAGAGCCATTAACCCAAACAAGATTATTTGAACTATGCAATTTATCATAACAAAATTAGCTAAATGTCCATTTTTGCCACAATAAGTACATCTATACACTCTACCATATCTAAAAGCATAGTGAGTGTGTGATTTGTGAGCATGGGCATTGTGAGCATGAAAAGATTTAGCATGAGAAGTATTATTTGAAGTGTGAGCATGTGGAATTTTAGCATGAGAATCTTTAACATGAGAAGTGTGCTTTTTGGAAAACTTTTCTTCAAGCTTCTTGGTGTTAAAAGCACAATCTTTCAAAATCTTTTCAAAATCAACCATTTTGGTTTTTAAAGAAGAAATTTCTTTATTATCAACAATAGGGGTTTTACCCTTACAAGAAATCTTATAAGCGTCAAATTCATTTTGAATAGAAACAAGATTGGAAGAAAGATCATCTTTTTCTTTTGAAACCAAAGCAAGTTGATTTTTAAGAAAAGCAACTTCTTTTTGTAATTTAAAGCATTCAAGTTTCTTATTATCATAAGTTTCAGAAAGTTCTACAAAGGCATGAACTAGAACTTCCTTACTTAGTTCATCATCTTCATCATCAAGGGATTGAGGGGTTACCTTAGGTGTGTTTGCCATGAAACACATATTAGCTTGATCCACCTCCTCTTCGGACTCGCTTTCCGAATCCCATGTTGCTTTGTAGGCTTTCTTCTCCTCCGGTTTCTTTGGCTTGAAGGAGGAAGTCATCTTCTTCTTGAACTCCGGACAATCCGCCATGATATGTCCGGGTTTGCGGCAATTATAGCAAATGATCTTCCGCTCCTCTTTGCCTTCGAATCTTCTCCGGAAGTTGAACTTGTTCTTTCGGTACAACCTCTTGACATTCCGCACAAGTAGAGTTAGCTCCTCATCTTCTTCTTCGTCTTCATCATCGTCATCATTGGTGGATGAAGTCTTGAAGGCTATAGATTTCTTCTTTGAAGTAGTGGCCTCTTCTCTTGCCTTCTTCTCCATCTCATGGGTCTTTAGGTTCCCAATGAGACTAATGATGTCCATCTCGTCCTTATCGTTCAACTCCTTTAAGGTGGTGGCCTTGATCTCCCATGAAGAATGAAGAGCCCGTATCACTTTGTGCACCTTTTGATCGTTGGAGATGACGTCACCTAATGAAGAAAGACCATTTGTAATTTTAGTGAAACGAGTAATCATACAATCAATGGATTCATCATCAAGCATTTTAAAGATTCATATTGAGACCTCAAGAGATCTATCTTAGCTCTCTTGACTTGTGAAGTCCCTTCATGTGTGACCAATAAGTGTTGCCAAATCTCATAGGCGGATTGGCAATGAATTACCCGTGTAAGGTCATCCTCATTCAAGGCGGTTAATAGGGAGTTTTGGGCTTTTGAGTTAGCCTCATATTCTCTAAAGTTGAAGTCGGTCCAAGTGCTCTCATCACTATCGGGTGCTATGTAGGGTTTGGTCAAGGACTTAGCTACCAAGCTACCTAGTGATTGCAAAAATATAGTCATCCTAACCTTCCAAATGGGAAAATTTAGGCCATCAAATTTAGGTGGGGTTTTAATGTTGTCGGCCATATTTACTAGTGTATGAATGGATGAATGAAAATGTTGATTAGCAATATTTTAAGGATCTCTCTATGGATGTTAAGCCAAACCTAGAGTCCAAGCTCTGATACCAATTGAAAATCACCTAGAGGGGGGGTGAATAGGTGATAATGCTAATCAAAGGGCAATTTAATAATTTAAAGCTATAACAATCACAATATGAATGCAAGCAAGTAAGTATGATGAGCAAGTAATAAGTGCAAGCAAAGTAGAGTAATAATTGCAAGAATGTAAACCAATCGCAAACACAAGGATATGTTATCGAGGTTCGAGCACCCAGCTCTACTCCCCGCCTTCCCCAGAAGGATTCCGACCACTTCCACTATCACAAAGATCTCAAATACAATGGAGTACCCAACTCCTACAATCTCAAGAACAAGTGATTTCCTTGGTAGTCAAAAGACCACAAACTCTCTCTTTCAAAAATCTCTTCCCTTACAAAGGTCCTTAGAGAATAATGAGTAGAATTGAAGCTCTTTTGTGTAAGGAAAAGAAATTGAAATCAGAGAAAAACTTTTGAAAACCCTTCAGAAAAATTGAGAGAATTTAGCACAAAAACCAAGAACTTTGAAAGCCTTAAACTTTTGAATTTTTAGCAATAATAGTTGTTGTAACCAATCTCTCCCAAACACCCCTATTTATAGGAGAGGGCTAGGGTTTAGGGATAAAACATATTTACTGATGTTTAGGAGGTAATTAGATCAAAATATATTCTTAAACGAATTTTTAAATACAAAAGACAAAAATAAACAGCTCTTAAAAATCTGCCCGTTACTGTTCAAACGGTCGGATCGGTCGACCGGGCCGGTCGACCGGTAGTATAAAATTTGACCGTTAAAGTCTAGCGGTCGACTGACCCGGTCGACCGATAAAACCTGTGAGCAAAAAATAATATTCCGGTCGACCGCCCCGGCCGACCGACAGACGTGCACACGGATACGTGCATCTGCCAGGACTTCGGTCGACTGGTCCGGTCGACCGGACCAGACTGACACAGACTCGGTCGACCGCCCCGGTCGACCGGATCAGGTCAAAAAGTCAATTTTAAAAAGAAAACAAAGAGGATTTTGATTTTAACAAAAATACTTTTGAACAGGGATTAGTATAAAACATAAATATATATCTGTAGGCAAAATCTTGTATGCAAAATATTTTTGTATAATTTATAAGAAATTATTTTGGAATGAGCATGTGCGCAAAAACGTGTGTGATAGAGGTTCAAACCTATCCACTATTCTTTAACAAACTATAAACTGAAAAACAAATTACATGAAGACTTCTTGTGCTATCTTCAAGTCTTTGAGCCATCCAATGCCTTGCTAGTGCCTTCTCTTCTATGATCCTTCCTTGATGTGCAATTTGCCTTCCTTGCTTTGTGGAACTTAGAAGTTCTTGCAATAGCTAAGAGAATGGTCTCTAAACATGGTACAAACCTGAAACTTATCTTAACAAACTTGTTAGTACCAAATAGCTCATATTTGGTTTGTCATCATCAAAACACAAAACAATTGGAGAGTGTAACCTCTTGGGCCAACAATCTCCCCCTTTTTGATGATGACAAAACAAATAGGCTATTAACAAAAATATAGGGTAGGAGAAAACTCCCCTCAAATTATGCTATACATAAAACACAAGAATATGCTCTAGAAACTAATAATTGAAATGATGCACCAATTATTGAAACAATTAAAACACAAAAAATTCTCTTGATACAAAAATACCAAAAATACCAAAAACAACTAAAACACAAAAATTCATAAAAACATTAAAAACACAAACATATAAATTCATATGGAACCAAGACCAAATGAACTTATTTTGTCCATGTAAACTTATTCTCCCCCTTTTTGTCATACATCAAAAAGGGTTATGAAAAACATGTTTATTCAATAATACAACATTAAGTTCTCCACAAATAAACGAAAATCTAGCAAAATCAAGAGGTTTAGTAAAAATATCGGCTAGTTGTAAATCCGTGGAAACATAATCAATATCTATATTACCTTTCTCAAAGTGATCTCTAAGAAAGTGATATCTAATCTCAATGTGCTTGGTCTTACTATGTTGATTTGCATTTTTGGTCATGTGTATAGTACTAGTATTATCACAAAATATTTTTATATGATCAAAGTGCAAATCAAAATCAAGGAGAGTATGTTTCATCCAAAGGACTTGTGCACAACAAGCCCCCGCGGCAACATACTCCGCCTCGGCGGTTGAGAGAGCTACGGAATTTTGTTTCCTAGAGGACCATGAAACAAGACAATTACCAAGAAATTGACATGTCCCACTAGTACTCTTTCTATCTACTCTACAACCCGCATAGTCGGCATCCGAATAACTAGTCATAGAAAAATCTATAGTTTTCGGATACCCAAAGACCCATTCCAATAGTGCCCTTAATATAACGAATAATGCGTTTTACCGCAATAAGATGAGACTCTTTAGGACACGATTGAAATCTAGCACAAAGACACACACTAAACATGATATCCGGCCTACTTGCCGTCAAATATAAAAGACTTCCTATCATGCTTCTATATAATTTAATATCAACATTTTTACCTTGTTCGTCTTATCAAGCTGGTAGTAGTTGCCATTGGAGTGTTGCAAGCCTTTGATCCTTCAAGCTCAAACTTCTTTACTAGCTCCTTTGCGTACTTGGCTTGGTTAATGAAGGTTCCGTCTTGCAATTGCTTGATTTGGAGTCCAAGGAAGAAATTTAGCTCACCCATGGAAGACATTTCAAATTCTAGTTGCATTACCTTCTCAAAATCCTTGCATAAAAGCTCATTAGTAGATCCAAAAATTATATCATCAACATAAATTTGCACAATTAAAATATCGTTCTCAACATGCTTAGTAAAAAGAGTTGTGTCTACTTTGCCTTTAATAAAATCATTTGAAATGAGAAAACTAGAAAGCTTTCATACCAAGCTCTTGGAGTGTTTCAATCCATACAAGCTTTATCAAGTTTAAAAACAAAATCGGGATGAACATGATCAACAAAACTGGGAGGTTGAGAAACATAAACTTCTTCATTTATAAAACCATTTAAAAATGCACTTTTTACATCCATTTGAAAAAGTTTAAAATTTTTAAACATGCAAAAGCTAGTGTCATCCGTATGGCTTCAAGCCGTGCTACGGGTGCAAAGGTCTCCTCAAAGTCAATTCCCTCAACTTTAGTGTAACCTTGGACCACTAACCTAGCTTTATTCCTAATGACATTTCCGGACTCATCCAACTTATTCCTAAAGATCCACTTAGTACCAATTATTGGTCTATCGTGGGGCTTAGGAACAAGGTGCCAAATGGTTGCGCTCAAATTGATTGAGTTCCTCTTGCATGGCAAGCAACCAATATGGGTCCGTCTCGGCTTCGAGAATGCCTTTGGGTTCAAAATGAGAAATAAAAGCAAAGTTACCACATATGTCATGGAGTTGGAGCGCGTTGTGACTCCTTTAGATGCATCACCCAAGATGAGCTCCTTAGGATGATTTGTAGCGTATCTCCAAGCTTTAGGAAGCGGTTGAGTGCTTTCCTCCTTATCCTCTTGAACTTCACCAATAGGGTCTAGCTTTTCTTCTTGAGCGGGTGAGTCCTTCAAGGATAGTCTCTCCATGTCTTCACCTAGTGGTTAAATCTCTACAACATTCTCAACAACCACATTAGATTCTTCAAATTTAACATGCATGGATTCTTCTATGGTAAGAGAAGATCTAATGAAAAACTCTATATGCTTTGCTAGTAGAGGAATATCCACAAAGATAGCCTCATAAGCCTTAGCATCAAATTTACCCAAATTATCCTTAGTATTCAAAACAAAACACTTGCATCCAAAACTTCCGGTTGATGACTGATCTAGAATCCTTGTCAACGGTGTACCTTTGCTTGAAGGCGAGCGAAGCATGACATGTGAGATTTTTCCCATTCCCGATCTATACTACGAAATGAAGGTGCAAGCTATACTACAATAGAAATGGGTTTTCATCATCATAGGCCATCAACGACACTTACAAGGGTGAGATACTTCGAAGCTATTGGAGTCATTTGGATTCACAAACACAAAAGAGAGAAGCAAAAAAATAAGAGTAGAAAAAGAAACTTTGATTGAATTGAATAACAATGAAAGAAAGGAAGAATACTTATACCGGTGTCACTCTCAGTACAAGCATCACTCTTGTTCTCCATGAAACTCTTCTTGATCTCAGTTACATAAAAAAATTACATTAAAAAGAGGGGAAAGAACCTATGTTAAACCTATACAAAAATCTGTTCTATTCTCTGCTTGATCGCCGCTCTGCCTCTGATGTGTGGGGTATTATAGGGTAGAAATGGATAAGAGAGATGAGTGGAGAGATAGATGGAGCTGGCTATTTTTGATTTTGAATTCTCCCTTATCTCCAAACTTGATTTGATTTATCCAGAATTTTATGTGAAAATTCAATTCTGATTTATAGCTTGTTGGCGTGTTGATTACTGAATATTACTTAAAAATTAATAGAACTAGAAAGATTGATCAACATAAGAATTGTGGTCCTTTAAGTTATCTTTTTGGATCATCTTGAATCATCAAATTTAATTTTGGTAGCAAAAGTTATGATTATAATACTAAACAGTGTCCAGTCTGAATTCGTGTCTAAATTGATTTGAAACTCCAAATTTACATGGATTTTCCTCCTTATCTCCAAATATGATTAGTTCATCTCATCTGTTGATCTTCTCTCCATCTATTTATCCTCTTGAATTTTTAATTTGTCTGCTAAAATTGATAAGACATTCATTTATCTTTAGCGAAACCGATAGGGTTTTCAAACAATCCATTTTTTCTTGAAATAGATGATATTATCTTATCTGATATATCTAGTTTTCAGATAAGATAGTTTCTAGAACCTTTGAATTTGAATTGTTCTCCTTTATTTGCTTGACCTTTTGAATTATTTGGATTTAATTAGATAAATCTGTCAATCTCTCCATTTTCTTCGTTAATTATACTACTTACCACTGAACATGAAAATACATTAAAAAGTAGAGTTTTATTTAAAAATAAATAAAGAAAATGTGACATATGTGATACAAAATATGCAATGCACGTGCACATCACAACCCCACACTTATCTTTTACTCGTCCTCGAGCAAAACAAAAATTAAAGAAAAACAAAAACTGACCTAACATTAACTTACTTTCATAGGAATCGCGGTTGCACTTAGCACGTGCAACAAGCCGTTAAACCTCTAGGTTACTCTTAGAGGATGAGTTTTATTTGATGAGGGTTTTTAATGAATTATACCCACAAAATCTATAAAAAAAGAGAAATAAAGAGTTAGTATTTTCAAAAAGCATTTTGTAAAGAAAAAATATTTGAAGTATTATTGTAAGAGTTCAAGTAATCTATAAGTTATAGGAAAACATAATTTTTTCTTCTTAAATTAGTCTCTATTCAAAAACTTCTTATCAATCAAGGTAAGGGGTTAAACTTGTATTTCTCATCTAGTCTATTACTTTACCCTAAATCATATGCACCTTTGTGACCGTGAAATTTTTAACTCGGGGTTCTTTAACTCTAACAATTATGCCTTATTTTATTTTTATTTGTATTTTGATGATATTATTTTTTAATTCTATTAGGCTTCCTAATCTTCCCATGTAACAAGCCTTTAGCCGGGACACCCAAACCAGGCGGTCTTAGGGCACCGGGTGAGAAAACACCCCAATGACTTAAGGAATCGAGCAAACACGGCCACAAAACTAAGGATTTTATCATATGGACCATTTTTGATGTGAATACTTATGCTTTATGAGGCCCAAATGCCCAGTTTAATCAGAGAATTTTTGATATATAATATATATATATATTAATAAGGCATAAGAATCTTTTTTTTTGAACCCGAAGTGTGTAGGTGTTATAAAGTTGTATATTTCATCAAGTAAAGATCAAGGCTAAATTACTTTCTCAAGTTTTCTTCCTTACCCTAGAAATCAAACAAATAATCTTATTTTGACTAAGTATAAGAAATCCTAATTATGATTTTTCTAATTTTAAAATTAACTTAATTTCTTATAAAAAAATATCTCAAAATATTGCTCTCTTTTCAAAAAGTTTTTTTTAAAGAAAGGAAAATATAAATTTTTTTATTTTAAATAAAAATAAAACCTATGTTATGTTAGAACCCTGCCCACACCTATCTCATGCATTGTCCTCAATGTATGAATGAACGCATGGATGTATGAAAAAGAAGAAAGGGAATAAAAATAGTACATTAAGGTGGTGGTTCCGGCGGCGGTCAGATTTGGTCAGGCGTTGCTACCCAATCAAGTTAATGTGGTAGTTCACGGAACTCATCTTTATTACATTTTTTCTATTGTACATAATTACAATCCCCAATATGAATAGAATCATGAAAGATCCTAACTGAAATTTATTCCCTTTACATGACCAGTTTTGAAAATCATAACTGAGTCATTATGTCCAACAAAAGAATGTGACTTGGGGGAATAATTAACTTGGATTCAAGAATGATAGGTTTGGGAACTATTACTAACTCAATAAAATCAACTTTGGGTTCGAGAGTCGGTTTTGGTTTAAGAGTTGAGTCTAAATCAAAGAATTGAAATTCACAGTCTTCTCCCATCAATGGATATGACTATCCAAATGTGGTGATTCAATTTATATATCTATGGGTATAGAAATAAATGTTGGCTCCAAAAATTGGTCCAAATTGGGTAATGATACCAGAATCAACATAGATTTGAAGATGGAAACGGAATCACAAGGTGGGGATCGGGGTCACATTCACATTCAAGTTCAATCTCATTGAATGAAAAACTTGCCAATTTGTCCAAGGTTTGAAATTGGTTAAGTTCAAATTTGTGTGATTAAATTGAATCTTTATCAAAGTCTTCAAGACACCAAGATTCTTTATTCCTATCAATATGGTTAGGGTAATCGGGAATGGTCGAACATGTGTTCGGTAGAGTTTCCTCATTCCTATTTTTCACTATGCTGATATAATGACTCATTTGTACTTCTAGCCTATCGATAGATTGGTAAAAATTATTTTCAGACTGAATCAGGTTTTCCATACTCCTGAGTCCATAGGTTCTTCTTGTTGTTGGACTTGGAACATGGAGTAAGGATCTTGGATTTGGGAGTCTTGTGGGAATTGTGAGTCCATCATTTTGCTTTCATTCTGGGAATAAATCATGGCTTCTATACTTTTCATAGCCTTACATGTTTCTTCTATTGGTTGATCATGACTAAAAAAATTGTAGGCTGAATGTTGAAATAGTGGTTGACAATATGACTTGAGGGAATTGTGTCCATATTGACTTTGTGAAGAGTAGTGATGATTATTCCAGTCTTGTTCATAGTATTAGGACTGGGGCATGTATTGATTCGAATAAGAACAATCTGCACACTTGGTTGGTTAAATTTATGATATGCCGGGTTGGTAATATCTGAGTCTAAAGAGGTTGTGGTGTAATATGAATTATCATTAAAATTGAATAAATATGTTATAAGCCATATCACATAAGAAATATCAAAAATAAACAATGAAAAACAAACAAATAAAAAGCAAAAATCTAACCTAAATTAGGGCAAACCTTAGACCTAGACGACTCCTAACTGGTTAGACTGTCCACGAGAGGTGTATTGCAGAATCTGATATTAAGTTAATCGGCCGGCAGGTAGAGGTAAGATTAGTGGGAGGTATCCATGTCTAAGCAGCGGCCTAATTATATCAAACTACTGTTCTTCAAGGTTTCGCCTCATCAATCCCTAACCTTTGATACCGATTTGGCAAGAGTTAAATTCTAATCAACTTTCCCTTTAGGTCAGTCTTCTATTTGAGTCCGAGTTGTCCCTAGAGTCAACGTCTACTCAGTTTTAGTTAGGCTTGGGTTAGTGCGTGAGGGAATTATTTATGGGCTAAGGGAAGGTAATGACTTCCCCACCTTATCTTGTTTTATAGGACAAGTTCTTAATTTAGTTTAGTGCAGTGTACAAGTAAATAGAAAAAGTAACACTCAAGCAATATTTCATACAAGAATGAATCTTATACTAATGCTATGCACACATACCTTGGCTCCAGCACTCTTCAATAGTAAATAAAAATGTAACGAAATAGACACATGCCTAATGCAAAGTCTAAACCGTTTTAAGTATTTACAATCAACTTTTTACTATTGAATTATAAATGTATGTACACTGAGTCAAACAAGAAAATAAATAGCTACAGATATTTAAATTTACAATTCAGCCAACCTCAAAAAATACAGGTTAGTAGTTTACTCAGATTGTCATGGGAATGCAGCAAATCTGAGGGCTTCTGTGCTCTACTTTTTTGAGCAGAGTCCAGGGCCAGTTATATGTCCACTGTAGCAAAAATTTTCTTATTGTTAAATTTGTACATCAAGAACAGAGAAGAAAGTTAATCAATAAAGTAACAAAAAAGAGTTACTTACCGTCCCTCATGGCAACGGTGCCAAAATATGATTAGTTTTAACCTACACAAAAATACAGAATTTCAGAACTTGATAATAGGTAGTGCAAAGTACTCAATACTACTGCTATAGCGAGTGGCTATGCGGGTCGTAATCCTCAAGGAGGACTAGCAATGAAAGCTTTTTACAAGTTCACTTTTAAGTTACTTAAAAATATTAAAGTTCTTCGCTTGTTCTTTAAAAGAAAAGTAAAATAAGTTATGTTAATTTGTGAAAAAGTGGTAGATTGAGAAGGTGGAGAAAATAGGAAATGATTTTATACAAAGCAATTAAAAGAATGAATAAAAGAGTTGGGAGATGGTAATGATCTAAACCAAAGGATTAAAAGAAAGAATGAAAAACTAAAAGAACTTACCTACCCCTTCGGTTGATGACTTACCTAAAATTCTTGTCAACGGTGTACCTTTGCTTGAAGGTGAGCTAAGCATGACAGTTGAGATCTTTCCTATTCCCGATCTATACTACGAAATGAAGATGTAAGCTATACTACCATAGAAATGGTTGTTCTTCACCATAGGCCATCAACGACACTTACAAGGGCGAGGCAACTTCGAAACTATTGGAGTCATTTAGATTCACAAAGACAGAAGAGAGAACAACAAAAATAAGAGTAGAAAAAGAAACTTTAAATGAATTGAATAATAATGAAAGAAAGGAAGAATACATACATCGGTGTCACTCTCAGGACAAGCATCACTTTTGTTCTCCATTGAAACTCTTCTTTGATCTTAGTTACATAAAATAATTACATTAAAAAGAGAAAGAAAAGCCTAAGTTAAATCTATATAGAAATCTATTCTATTCTCTGCTTGATTGCCCCTCTGCCTCTGATGTGTGGGGGTATTTATAAGGTAAAAATGGATAGGGGAGACAAGTGGAGATATAAGGAGAGCTGGCTATTTCTGAATTTAAATTCTCTCCTTATTTTCAAACTTGATTTGATTTATTCAGAAATTTATGTGGAAATTCAATTCTGATCTGCGGCATGTTGGTGTGTTGGTTGCTGAATATCACTTACCAATGATAGAATGGGAAAGAGTGATTAGCATAACAATTGTCACTCTTTAAGTCTTCTTTCTAGATCATCTTGAATCATCAGATTTGAGTTTTGGTAGTGAAATTATGATTAAAAATACTAAAAAGTGTCCAGTCTGAATCCGAGTCTAAATTGATTTAAAACTCTGAATTTACTTAGATTTTTCTCCTTATCTCTAAATATGATTGATTTATCTTAACCGTTGATCTTCTCTCTATCCTTTTATCCTCTTGAATTTTCAATTTGTCTTCTAGAATTGATGAGATATCCATTTATCTTCAGTGAAACTGATAGGGCCTTCAAACAATCCATTTTTTCCTTGAAATTAGATGATATTATCTTATCTGATATATCCAGTTTTCAGATAAAATAGCTTCTAGAACCTTTGGATTTGAATTGATCCCCTTAATTTTCTTGATCTTTTGAATTATTTGGATTTAATTGGATAAATTTGTCAATCTCACCATTTCTTCGTTAATTACACTCCATACTACTGAACATGAAAATACATTAAAAATCAGAGTTTTATTTAAAAATAAATGAAAAAATAAGACATATGTGATACAAAATGTGCAATGCACATGCACAATCAGGCGCTAAATGCTAAGCTCGCCTCCTAGTGGAGCTATATGAAAACCCGTATGGTTAAGTCTGAAGACTGTGATTGGTCATCAATAATGCATATTATTATTCACATTTTCATGATTAATTTTTGTTAAAATATTACTATTTAATTCATTTATTATTTAGTGATGTGCATGCCTCCATAATCTAAGAAAAAGCCAAAAATAAGCCTAAAAGCCTACAAGAATTATGAAAATAAAGATTAATTGGGAATATAAAGGAAACATCTTTTCTCTCTCATTTAAATTTAGGTTTTAAATTAATTTTAAAACCTAGAGGAGGAAAATGATAGAATAAGATGAATTCTCATCCTAATTAAAGATAGAGGTGGATTTCTATTTAAATATGGTTGCTTGCACCACAAGATGAAGATAAAGGGAGAAAATTTGAATTTAACTCAGATTTAGAGATAACTTGATGTCCAAGTTATCTAGGAGATCATCATATTTAAAATTTAGAGATAAACTGAAGATTCTGAGGATAGACTATCAGATGAATGGATCAGAGAAAGCCACACACCAAAGCGCGTGGCTAGACACCACGACTTTGCCACGGAAACGCGACAAAAGCCACGTTTTCGAGGCCCTTTGGCGACGGCTAGTGTGGCGTTGAGGTGCAGTGTTGTACTGAGACTCTACTTCTCAAGTTCCTATGAATACCCTTGCAGAGCAACAGAAAAGAGGCATCTCAGAGATTGATATAAGATTTTTGTTAGCCATTTTATTTTCTAAATTTATTGTATTATTTTGCTTTCTATTTAGAGAAGAAGATTTTTGAAGAAGAAGAAGATCTTGTAATTGGCAAGTGACATCCATTAATAAAGGTTCATTATTCTTTTTATCTCTCTTATTTTTCAATTTAATTGTTTTATTGCCCTAGTTTCTTTTATTTGTTTTCGTTCTTTTCTTTTTTATGGAACCTTCCTTCTTCATAATAAATCCTGAAAATAAAAAAATATGAACAACTAGGTTAACTTGTAGTTAGCTAATCTCTCGATCAACTAAGTTTAGTTTATAAGATGAACTGATTGAGATCCATGCTTAATATAAGCCCTAAGATTGAATTGATAATTTTTGAAGATGAATAATTTATTAAGTTAAAATAATTTAGGGTTGCACTTTTTCATGATTATTCTTAATTCATATTTAGAAACTTTGATAGCATCATGTTAGGTTTTGAAGACTTTTCTTTTGCTATGCTTAGAAACTAAGATGAATTAAGTTTAATTTTAATTAGTGTACTCTAATTAGGCTTACAATATTTTTACTCATCTTACTTGATTCCCAATCAAAACCCTAGGGTAGATTTTATAGTTTCAGTATGATGTTTTCCCTTCTTAGACTAATACTTGGTTGTGGTAGATGATTAGTAGACTATAATCTCTTTTGCCTAATTAAAATATTTTCTTACAATCAATATTCTTTTTTCAAGCTATGTGTTAGAGAATTCGTTCCGAAAAGTTTCGATCGCATCCTCCCCTGTGGATCGATCCATCTAGCCCTTGCTATGCAGATAAATTGAGAAGAGACTAAGAACTTTCTGACTTTAACTCCTGATTTTTTTCTTATTTCAATTCTTTCTCTCTCACACACAGACTGTAAAATAGAACCACAGAGCGGTTAAGCCCGGAGGCTGAATAATGGAACCGCGAAGCGATAAATCTAGTCTCTCAAAGCTACCACTAAACAGGGGGATAAGGCCAGCACCTATTGGATAGATCAGAGACTAAGCATAGCCCCAAGGCTGAGTAGGCACCTGCACAAATGTTAGTACCAAAGATACACACATATATAAATAACAAGTAGAAGATCCATTGAGCAGTCAACCTTACGGCAGAGCCACATAAAACTCAGAGGGTATAAGGCTGAAGCCTATTAGATACCTAGCTTGAGGGCTGAGTAGCAAACCTCTTCGCAAAGCTACCATGAAACCTAGAGTGTATAGAGCGTCTGCCTGTTGGATAGCCTGCAGAGCAGTTTCCTTGCATCGGAGCTGCTATGAAACCCAAAGGGTATAAGCCCAGTGCCTATTGGATAGCTCAGCCCGAGGGCTGTGACCGTAATACCTGCAACCTATAGAAGTGTTACTATAACAGAAGCATATATACAAGCATTGTCTACACTAATACAATATCAGTTTACAGGAATACTAGTACCGACCACATGGTTACACAATATGATATATCGCACGCCTATAAATAACAACACCAAATATACATCCACATAACAGGTACTCACTAAATACAATAATGGTACGTTGACACTCTGAAAAGACAAACTCCAAGGCAGCTCTGCAACCATTCCGAACGATGTCAAATTTGTTGACACTTCAAGTCACAAATAGGTTTAAGACATGTTTATCCCTAATGGACAAATCAATGACTTGAACTCTACTGATTCAGTGAAGAAGACAGTGAACTTTGCCTTCTGAAGAAGCCTAAGAGGCTAACATTTAGCTTCGCTGCAAGCTCAACTTTAGCTTCGCAGCAAGCTCAGTAGCTCCGTTGTGGGCTCATTTTCTAGCTTCGCCTGAAGCTTTTCATAGCTCTGTTGAGAGCTCTCTTTTAAGTTTCACTGCAAGCTCAATGGTGGCTTCGCGCAAGTTTCCCTAGCTTCGCTATGAGCTTATTTTTAGCTCGCTTGAAGCTTTTTTAGCTCCACTGTGAACTAGCTCCTGCGAGCTCATATAGTCATTTTTGACCATATAAATCTCAGCATGAGATTAATATGATAAAATAGAATTTCGGGCAGTTAATTGCCATGATCTTTTTACTCCTTAAATGGTTAGAGAGGATCAAGAAAAATTTCTCAATTAGTTGGAGAAATCAAGGATTGTAATAAAAGCATGAGCCAGTTGGCTAATTAGTTTCGCCATTGTGCTTTGATACTCCACTGTGAAGCTGTATTTAGCTTTGCGGTGAAGCTATTCTAATTTCGCAGCGAAGCTAAACTGCTAAAAATCAGGGAGCAGTTACACCCCATTAGCCTATAAATAGCCCACTGCTAGGCATGCTCAAGTTGGGAATTTTTTGGAGAGGACCTTGGCTGGGAAAATTCAAAAGATGCTTGATCTTCTTAGAGAGATTTCACAAGAAATCACTATTTAACTTCTAGACTTTTTTCCTCAGAGAACTCTGCCTCACTTTTAGGGTGCTAATACCCTCCCGATCTTCTTTCTCAAAGGATTTTAGAACCAGATAAGAAAAAAATTCTTAGGCAGAAGACTCGAAGACTCAATCACTCGCATCGTCAATGAACAAAAGTGATCGCATACTGATCAGACTTTCACTGACAAACTTTCTCAAAATCTCAGTAGAAGATTTTTGTAATTTTCTTTATTATTACTTGTAATTTTCTACACTTTTGTAAAGTTTTCCACACTTTGAATCATGGAAAACAAGATGACGACTCCGCTGGGGAACATCTTCTTCAACAATAAGAAACGGTGCCGCAATGCGATGACGAGAACTTAGGTCTACTGCTGAAACATTGGTCATCCAATTTGAAGAAGAGAGATTTGAGCAGACTCTCTCTGAGGGTGGCTCAAATCCCACTAGTGCGTGCAAGCGTAGGAAGATCTCAGTGGCTAGCTCTCCTTTAGCCACTGGTCGAAAGCATGTCCCTGACGAGATGAAGAAGGCCACCTACAGGCCTCAGATGTGACCTCATTCCATCACGAAAGTCACGTTTCACTCAAACGCGAACCTCGTATCTAATGGTAAATGGGACCTAAATCTATCCAGCGTTCCCTTTAAAATGCAGGGCTCAATCAGGCCTGGTTCCAGTTCAAACGCGGAGCTCAGCCAAAGTCGCG
>JAVJIF010015495.1:0-77703 GCA_038442645.1 Agave tequilana | reverse complement strand
GCCTTAAATAAGGAGAAGATCTGAGCTTGAGTGTCTTTCTCTCTCTCTCTCTCTCTCTCTCTCTCTCTTGTAGTTGAATTTTGAGTTGTTGTAATTTTTCATTGATTCAAGAAAACTTTGCAATATACCCTTTTAAATTTCCTCCCTGCACAAGAGATGGCGACTCCGCTGGAGACTACTTTCTCTACTGATGAGCAAGCAGTGGTGCAAGGAGATGTCACCTTCATGGAAAAACAGTCGAGTCACTTGTCGTGGAATTCGACTCGGTAAAGTACGAGGAGTTCGTCTCTTCTAGCTCCAAGAGCCCCAAGGTGGCGCGACAATTCCGCAGGGTCTCCTCAGAGATCCGCTCTCAAGTCTCTTCGGAGACTTCCCAAAGATAGTCAGCGCAAATAGGGCCATTTCTAGCCGCATCACGCGCGTGGCCCATGTCAACGTCTCCCACGAGACCTGCGAGGCCAACATCGTTGAAGGCCAATCTTGTCACGCCTCTTTTTTCAATATTCCTTAGCTCTATGTTACCAGGGTTCCCAATAACCCATGAAACGTAACCAGAATGCTGAACGCCGACAAAGGTGACATACACATCAACAACAGATGCAAGAAGCTGGAAAAGTCATATGTCCAGTAGATAAAGGACGCGAGGCTCAGGCTGTGTCTCTTCTGAACCACATCAGACGCGCGAAGTCTTCGTCTGGATACCAAAGCGCAGAGCTCAAGAGGCTCGCGTTTCTGAGGCTTCACTTTACAGACGCGATGTTCAGCAACGAGAGGTCCGCGTCTCTTCTCAGATACACGAGACCCACGTCTCTACAACAGAACTTGGGACTCATAAAGTTCATGCTTCTCAAGTGTCGCCAGACAAATGCGATAATCAACAACGAAAGTCTGCATCTCTTCTCAGCAGAGGCACAAGACCCGCGTCTCAAAGCCAAAACGCGAGAGCCGCGTCTGTTCTACAGAACGTGAACTCCGCGTTTCTAAACCTTGCGTCACTAAAACTTGCAAGGTTAACATTCACTCTCCAATGGCTAAAGCCAGAAGGGAGCTGAAAACTCCTCGTCCTCAGAGACTCAAGGTTGGTCTCTTCGATCCCCCTCCAACAAATCTAAGGAACTACTTGACCAAGAAGAGTAGTGTTCATTAAATCACTCCACAATGCTGCTGTGAATGGCTCATCACAGCGGTGCTCTCTGAATGCCACTGCAGCTCGCATGTAAGCAAACAGTTGATGTCCAACCAGTTATCATCTACGTCAGTCTCCCGCTCGGCCAAAAGATGTCGTTTCTGCACAAGGAGAACCTTTTTTGATGCAGAGTACCTCAGTACCCTAAAGTTACCGTGAACATGATGGGTCCAAGCACTATGCCGAGTAGAATTAAGGGGAAGCAGCCAATAGTCAGCTCCGACTGTCTGACACCGAGCCGAAAAGAGTGTACCGGCATACCCGGACTTGAACTGGCATAATAGCCCCAGTGGACTATAGTGCCTTAGCCCGAGACATTGAAGTAAGCGAGTCACACTCTGCCATTGTAAAATCACAAGCCTCGAATTCTTCTATAGAGAAAGAAGCCTCCGCATATATGGCAAGCACTCCTGAAGAAATGGCCAGGCGCTTTGAACAGCAAGCCCAGGCCCAGAGGGAGCAACTCGATATGATTCATGTTCAACAAGAATCTATCGACAACCTCAAGCAGATGTTTGCACAATTGCTTGAAGATAAAAGAAGAAGCTGAAGGCCAAGACTCCTTTCAAGAAGTCCAAGGGCAAGCGGAAGGAAGGGGAAAGCTTGTCCTCTGCACATACCGAGGAGGAGGAGGAGCATCCAGCTCTGAGTCGTCCAAGCCTCCATCTGAAAAGGGAGGCAATTTAGAGAATGGAAGCACTCATTCCAAAGGATGAGTAAACTGAAATAGCTTCTTGAAGCCCTCACCAATTGGAAAGGCCTCCAAAAGCAGGAGTGGTCCGGCCTTACCCAGCTGAGTGGGATCTTATCCCATACCCTCCTAAATTCAAAGTTCCGACCCAGCAGGCCTTTGACAGCAGGGGGTCACCGAACCAGCATATATGCTACTTCAAGTCTCAGACAAGGAATGTAGTATCAAATGATGCCATCCTGGCACGTTTGTTCATCGACACCCTGAAAGGGATCACTTTTGAATGGTTCATGAAACTCCCAGAGGCTCCATCAAGAACTGGGGTGATCTGGAGAAGTTTTTTCTCACACGCTTTTTCAAAGACAACTCGGAGCTTACCATGCCAACTCTCCTGGCAACGAGGCAACTGAAAGGAGAGTCACTTAAAGTATTTGTGGAGAGATTTCGAAATATGGTATTCCGATGTTCTAGCGGTATGACCCAGGCCACCCTGATTAAAACATGCTGTCATAATTTGCAAACCTCACTCCTGGCTCAGATAGTAGTAGCTGAAAGCTGTACCTGAAAGCGGTTGGTCCAGCGAGGCGAACAGGCAGAGGAGATTATCGCCTGGGTTAAGGTAGAAGAAAACAAGCCCAGATCTTATAAGTCGACAAGGCGCGCGCCAGAAGAGTCTTTTCAAGCTAAAAGGAAGGACACATTGGCAATAGAGACGAAGTCTTCCTTTAAGCCCCAACCGGCTAGAGGGGGTAGCTCTTCAAGTCAGCCGCGCGCCAACAAGCAGTACTCCTTCAAAAATAAACAAGTCGATTCGTTGTTCAAATTACTCAACAAGAGCAACAGACTGAAGCTTCTTGAAGCTAGACGTCCTGAGAAGGTGGGTAAGACCGACAACCCTAATTACTGCTTGTACCACAGGATGCTGGGATACCCTACCAAAAGTTGTTACATCTTCAAAAACATTCTCTTTGATTGATGCAGAGGTGCTCAAGCTCCACCGGAGCTTGAGAAAGTGACAGCCAATATGACGTCATTCCTTCAGTTTAGGGTATAGCCTCTAACGCCAGCCAGAGAAGTTCCCATCCCGAAAAGGGAATTAAGGGTGGTCAATACAGATCCACACCACCAGCAGGAGAAAAGTCTTATACCTATTCTTACTCCTCAGGGAGAGATCATGTGGGTTTATCCTGATCTCATGGAAGGCAAGCAGTGGACTACTGTTACCAACAGGAAGTTCAAGGCAAAGCAAAAGCTTTGCCTTGCAATGTGGTGTGGCTTCCTCTCAGGAAGCAGAAACCAATATCTTCTCGCTAACTGATTCGAAGGAGGAGACAATCGTCCTTGCTGCGGAACCTAATTCACCGCTCATGGCAGGGACTCGCTCAGGTCAGTCGTACTTGAAGAAGTACGATAAAACTGTGGCAAATTCGCCTAAACCCACCCAGAGCCAACCAAGTAATCCATAGAGCAACCGTAGAGAAGCAAAAGGAGCTTCAGTATGCCAAGGCTCTACCAAAGGATAAAGCGGAAAGATCTTCAACACCTTACTGCTTTGATATTTTAGCTCAACTGGCCAACATCTCGGCTAGGATTACCCTCTATGAGCTCCTGAGACTGTCTAAGTCAATAAGGGAAGCTTTGAGAGAAGCCTTAGCGATGCTGAGGCCTTCATGGCCTGGATCTGGCTAAACCACAGGATGAAGATAAAGAAAACTATCTCCACGCCTCTCAACATGCCCCCTACATAACCTTCACTCCAGATGACATGCAGGTTAAGGGGAAACATGATAGGCTCATATACTTCATAGGGTATATTGAATCATCTGAAGTGAGCCGCATTAAAGTGGATCCAGGATCCACGTCGAGCATCATGCTCCGCCGGGTCGCAACACTTGGGAATCTCCACTCACCAATTGAGTGCCACCCAAACTATCATTTATGGCTTCAACATCAATGGTACGCGCCCAATGGGAAAGATTAAACTCAAATGTCAGATCGGGGACCTAAGATCTGAGGTAACATGCTATGTTATTGACACTGACACTTTGTATAATTTGCTGCTGGGACGATCCATCGTCCCCTGTACTATCCATCAAGTCATGAAGTATGTTGACGGAGATGGAAAAGTCTGAACATTGATCGCCGAAAGGCATCCGTTCAAGGGGGTAAAGAACTACTTCACAGACTTCCTCCTATACCAGGATTCTCTGGAGATAGACGAGAATCCCCAGCTAGAGGAACTAGACTCTGGCAACGAAACTAATGTCGAGCCAGAGGCAGAAGAAGAATGTCTTTAGGAGCTGAATCCTCTTGTAACGAGTGTTAATAAGCTCGATGTCAATAACACCGCTAATAATGTAGGCGAGTGGTATATTAATAAAGATTTAGATTTGGCTTATTTTTTTATATTACTTCTGATTCCGTGCTATCAGATACTAGTATCGATGTAGATGATGATCCCTGGTCGGTAATAGATGCCCTGACATTATTGCATGCACCAGTGAGATCATCTCTCACGGCATATCAAAGTGTCAATGATGCGCAAGGATCCTTCTTCGAGGTCCCAGTAAGACGCAAAGGCTGAAAATCAATCCTTTTTGGAAGAGTCAAGTCCAAACTAACAATTTGCGAAGACTCGGAACGCGAGACTGAACTCTCTCAGTTCTCTCATTACGAGTCCAATGTACTCAGAATGATGGAGAATATGTGGTATGACCTAACAAGTGGTCTTGGCTTGAACTTCGGCAAAGGAAGGTGAATACCGCTTCGATCCTTCATTCCGAAAGGGAAAGCCCCTAACTCGCAGGGGGGTTGGGCTATGTGTCAACTCCAATCCCGTCAGCCTCTGAGTCTGAAAGTCATTATATCATAATCACTCGTCGGGCATGTTATCGTGGGAGTCAAATATCAGTGTCGGAACATCTTCAAAGACCTTTCGGTAAACATGATTTCGACAAGCCACCCAGAAGATGAAGATGAAGAAATGATCCAGTCAGATACAGATCCTTGGATCAAAACCTAAATACTCTATGGGATTTCACTTTGAACAACGCGAACCACCTACAGAGAATAAGGTAACCCAGGTTAATCTGGGAGATGAAGCTAATCCTAAGCCCATCTTTATAAGCGAAAGCTTATCACCTTCCGAGAAGGAAGATCTATTATCTCTTGTGCGAGAGTATATAGATGTTTTCTCTAGGAACTACGAGGATATGCTTAGGTCAAGTGGCTATGCATCGCCTCAATGTCAATCCGGATATGAAGCCCGTCAAGCAACAACAATGATGGTTCCGCCCAGAGATAATGGAAGCAATTCAGTGGGAAGTCAAGAACTTATAGACTCCAGTTTCATCAGGGAAGAAAAATATCTTGATTGAGTAGCCAATATTGTTCCCGTCACTAAGAAGAATGGGAAGGTCCGAATTTGCATTGATTTTCGTGATCTAAATGAGGCGTGTTCCAAAGATGAGTTCCCCCTTCCAATCACGGATGGTCATGATCGACAACACGTGTGGTTTTGAACGGATGTCCTTCATGGACGAATTCTCTGAATACAATCAAATTAAGATGTACCCTGACGATAAGAAGCTTACATCCTTCAGGATACCACTAGGGGTGTAATATTTTGGACACATATATCACATAAAAATTATTACATTCCTACATGTATTCTGTAATGAATATTGCAAATAACTTGTCTTAATGTCCTAATTCAGCAGGGTATGATAGGGAGAAGATAATCATAAAATTTATCCAACTAAATTTAAAGTTCAAAATAAAGGGGATTGATTCAAATCTAAAGATTCTAGAAGCTATCTTATCTGAAAACTGAATATATCAGATAAGATAATATCATCTAATTTCAAGAAAAAAATAGATTGTTTGAAAACACTATCTCTTTCGCTAAAGATAAATAGATATATTATCAAATCTAGAAGACAAATTAAAAATCCAAGAGAATAAATAGATAGAGAAAAGATCAACGGATGAGATGAAACAATTTAGATTCAGACTAGATACATTTTAGAATTTTAATCATAACTTTCGCTACTGAAACTGTAATCTGATGATTCAAGATGATCCAGAAAGAAGACGTAAAGAGCTACAATTCTTATGTTAATCACTATTTCTAATTCTATCTTTTGATAAGTCATATTCAGTAATCAACTCGCAAAGCTGCAGATCAGAATTGAATTATGGATAAATCAAGTCAAGTTTGGAGATAAAGGGAGGATTTCAATTCAGAAATTGCCAGCTCTCTTTATCTTCATACGCTTCCTATTCTCCTATTTTTCTCCTATAAATATTCTAATACCTCGAAGGCAGAAAAAGCACCACTCTAGAGAGAGATTTAGTTTAGGTTTTTTCTTCTTCAATGTAATTTATTTTTTTTATTTTATTTTTAGACTAGAGAGAGTTACATGATCAAAAGAGAGGAAGAGTTATTGTAGTGTGACACTATTGTAATCTTTTCTTCAAGAAGCTTATATTAAAGGTGACAATCAATAGAGTTTCTCATTTTTGTTCATTGTGCTCATCTCGCCGAAGCCTTGCTTTCCTTTATTCTTTTCTACTACTTTGCTTACTCCATGCTAAGGTAAATTTCATTATGGTTCAACAATAAAGGTAAATATTCTTCTTTTATTTCTTTTTATTTCTGATTTTTATATTAACACTTTTTTTTATCTCTTTTTGGTTCCTTTTCTTTTATAGCTAAAACAACAACAATACCATCATCTCTTCTTTTACCGTCTTCCTCTTAACTATTTTTATTTTCTTTTAAAACTAAGAAGAGAACTCTCAAATCTGTTTTAATTAATTAAAAGAAAAAACTTACTATAAAGCTTCCATCACTGTCCCTCCCTGTAGATCACAACCCATTAGCCCTAGTCTACATGGTAGAATTAATGACCTAGCACTGTTCTAAAAGTTTATATTTTTTTTGTGTGCAAGTTTGGCTCGATCATAATTTTGGCGCCGTTTCTGGGGAGGGACGGTTAGTTTTCTTTTTTTATTTACTTTAACAATTTAAACAATTTTTCTTCTTTGTTTTGGTGTACAGGAGCTAATTTCAGAAAGTTAAGAGCTGCAGTGGACATAATGTTACTATATGCCTCTATCCAAGAAGGCAGAGCATCAGAGCCCACAACTATGGTGAACTACTAATTGTAATTTCTTATAAATTGCTTAATTTTCAGAGATTTAACTCTCTACAGTTATTAGTTTATCTGTTTAACTCACTCTGTACATGTTTTTAATCAACAGTAACTTGTTGCTTTGTAAATACTAAAAAATGCTTAGACTCTTGCATCTTAAGGCATCTGTCTATTTCGTTTTTTTATATTACTGTTGAAGAGTGCTGGGGAAAAGGTACGTCTGCATTGTATATAGCTTAGGAAACACACTATGTTATATTACTTGGGTGTTATTTTTGCTATATACTTGCACACGAATACGAAAACGATCTAAGGGCATATCCTTAAACAAGATAAGGTGGGGAAATCATTACCCTTCCTTAGCCCAAAAATCTTCTCCTCATTCACTAACCTATCCTAGCCTAAAATTGAGTAGACGTTCCCCCTAGGGACATCTCAGACTCAAATAGGGATTGTCCTAAGGGGGAAGTTGTTAGAAGTTGGCTCTTACTAAATCGGTGTCGAAGGTTGGAGATTGATGGACGAAACCCCGAAGGCTGGTGGTTTGACATAATTAGGCTCGTTACTTAGGCACGGATACCTCCCACCAATCTTGCCCCTACCTGACAGATTAACTTATGGTCAGGTTCTACAATATACCTCCTATAGATAATCAACAGTTAGGAGTCGTCTAGGTCTAAGCTCTACCCTAACATAGGCTAGATTTTTCTTTATTTTCTTATCTATTTATTTATTTGTTTTTTTTCTTGTGAAAAGAATATAATTACAATTATTTTGATTATAACTCAAATCCATATTTCTCCCCAACCTCTTTCAATTCGGATATTACCAATCCGACATTACATAACTTTAACTCTAACCAACCAAGTATGCCAGATTGGTCTTATCCGAATCAATATATGCCCCAATCCCAGTATTATGAATAAGAATGAGATAATCATCACCACTCTTCTCCGAGTCAGTAGGGATACAACTTCCCCGAGTCTTACTATCAACACCCTTACCAACAAACAACTTTATATACTCCATACCAAGACAAACTATAAAAGAAAATTTTTCTTTAGAAAAGACTTTTGAAGCCTTCCTTGAGTCCACACGACAACTACAAATCATAGCGGACTCAATTCTCTCAAACAATTCCCAAATCCAAGATCCTTACTTTAATTCCAAGTCCAACACACAACAAGAAGAACATGTTGACTTAGAAAAGAGTATGTAATTCATGATTCAGTCTCAAAATGATATTATTCAACCCCAAACGAATTGTCTCCAATCTCTCAATAGGCTAAAAGCAAAAGTGAGTCATTTGGTCAACACAATTAACGATAGGAATGAGAAAACTCTACCTAACACATTTTCAACCATTCCCGATTCTCCTAACCATATTGATGAAGAATCATGATACCTTGGAGATTTTAACCAAGATTCAATTTCACCGCATAATTTTGAATTTGACCAATATCATCCCATTGACAAATTGGCAAGTTTTCATTTCAATGAGATTAACTTAAAGATGAATGTGACACAAATTTTCAATACTGTGATTCAATTTCACTTTTAGAATCTATGCTGACTGCGGTATCCTTACCTGATTCGGACCCAATTTTGAAGCCAACATTGATTCCTATCCCTGTAGAGTTTGAACACGAACCACCTATTTTGGATAGTCATATTCCATTGTTAGGAAATGAATGTGAACTTAAATTTTATGATTTGAACCAAACCCATGAACCAACTCTGACTTTCAAATCTAAACTTGATTTGAGTTTTATTCCCGAGTTAGTATCGGTTCTCATTCCCTTCATTGTAGAGCCCAAATCATCTATTCCACAAAATCACATTCCATTGTTGGACAAGGTTTAAATCAATATGACCTATGATGATACCTCAAGATTGGTCATATTACCGAAAAAATTTCATGCGAGGATCTTGCATGATCCTATTCATATTGGGGAATATAAAAATGCTAAAAAGAAATAGGTCATAAAAGGTGAGTTTCATGAAAATCCACAATATCTAAATAGGGCAGAAACGCTTGGCCCAATAAGACCACCACCGGAACCACCACCTTTAGGTAACAATTTTTCTTCCCTTTCTCCTTTTTCATGTATTATTGCATTTCACTCATACATTGAGGATAATGCATGAATTTGGTATGGGGAGGGTTTACTAACATGCAACTTTACTAACCTTAAAAAAAATCCTTTCTTTAAAAAACTTTTTGAAAAAAAATACTTTGACTTATTTTTATAAAAAATTAAGTTAATTTTTAGGAATAAGATGATCATAATTAGGAGTTCTTATACTTGGTCAAAGTAAAATTATTTGTTTGATTTTAAGGTTAGGAAGAAAGATTGAAAAAGTAATTTAGTCTTGATTTTTACCTTAATGAAATATGTATACTTTATACACTTACACACTTAGGGTTCTAAAACAATGATCCTTATGCCTTATATATATATTATAAAATATTTATTATTTAAAAAAATTCTCTGATTAAGCTGGGTATTTGTGCCTCATGAAGCATAAGTATCCACGCCTAAAAGTGGTTCATATAAATAAATCCTTAATTTTGTAGCTTTGTTGCTCGAGTCTTAAGTCCTTAGGTTATTTTCTTATCCGTTGCCCTAAAATCGTCTGATTTGAGAGTCACTGACTAAGGCTCGTTACATGGGTGAATTAGAAAGCCTAATAGAGCTAAAGAATATTACCGCCATCATAAAAAAGAAAAAATAATAAGGCATAAGAGTAAGAGTTGAAGAATCCTAAGCCAAATTTTCATGATCACAAGGTGTATATCACTTAGGGTTAAATAATAGACTAGATGAGAAATACAATTTTAATCCTTATCTTAATTGAAAACAAGTTTTTAGTTAAAGACTAAGTTTAGGAATGACTAAGTTTTGATAATCCTATGACTTATAGATTACTTGAAATTTTACATTAATACTTCAAATCTTTTTTTCTTTCAAAATGCGTTTTCAAAAAAAAAATACTAACAATTCACTTCTTTTCTTTATGGATTTTGTGGGTGCAATCCACTGAAAACCCTCACGAGACAAAACTCGTCCTCTAGAGGTAACCTAAAGGTTTAACAGCTTGTTGCACTTGCTAAGTTCAATCGTGATTCCTACGAAAGTGAGTTAGGTTAGGTCAGTTTAGTTTTTCTTTTCTCTTTGTTTTGCTCAAGGACGAGTAAAAGATAAGTGTGGGGGTGCGTTTGGACAATATTGCATAAATATTATTACATTTCTATATATATTCTGTAATGAATATTGCAAATAACTTGTCTTAATGTCCTAATTCATGCAGGGTATGATAGGGATAAGATAATCATAAAATTTATCTAATTAAATTCAAAAGTTCAAAATAAAGGGGATTGATTCAAATCCAAGGGTTCTAAAAGGTATCTTATCTGAAAATGAATATATCAGATAAGATAATATCATCTAATTTTAAGGGAAAATGGATTGTTTGAAGACCCTATCTGTTTCGCTGAAGATAAATGGATACATTATCAATTCTAGAAGACAAATTGAAAATTCAAGAGGATAAATGGATAAAGATAAGATCAATAGATAAGATGAAGCAATTTAGATTCAGATTTAGACTAGATACATTTTAACATTTTAATCATAACTTTTACTACTGAAACTCAAATCTAATGATTCAAGATGATCCACAAAGAAGATGTAAAGAGCTACAATTCTTATGTTAATCACTATTTCTAATTCTATCGTTTGTTAAGTCATATTTAGTAATCAACTCGCCGACAAGCTGCAGATCATGATTGATTATGGATAAATCAAGTCAAGTTTGGAGATAAGGGGGATTCAAATTTAGAAATAGCCAGCTCTCTTTATCTTCGTACGCTTGCTATCCTTCTATTTTTCTCCTAAAAATACTCCCATCCTCGAAGGCAGAGAGAGATTTAGTTTAGCTTTTCTTTTCTTCTTCAATGTAATTTTTATTTTTTTATTTTATTTTTAGGTTAGAGAGAGAGTTACATGATCAAAAGAGAGGAAGATTTTTTGTAGAGTGACACTATTGTAACATTTCTTTAAGAGACTTATATTGAAGGTGACATCAATAGAGGTTTCC
This sequence comes from Agave tequilana, assembly GCA_038442645.1. Classification (NCBI taxonomy): domain Eukaryota; kingdom Viridiplantae; phylum Streptophyta; class Magnoliopsida; order Asparagales; family Asparagaceae; genus Agave; species Agave tequilana. The sequence continues at coordinate 66,569 of JAVJIF010015495.1, read as the reverse complement.
CACTTTTCTTTATTGTGCTCAATCTCGCCGAAGCCTTGCTTTCCTTTATTCTTTTCTACTGCTTTGCTTTACTCCATGCTAAGGTAAATTTCATTATGAACAATAGAGGTAAATATTCTTCTTTTATTTTTTTTCTTTCTGATTTTTGCATCAACACTTTTCTTTATCTTTTTGGTTCCTTTTCTTTTATACCTAAAATAACAATAAAACCACCATCTCTTCTTCTACCATCTTCCTCTTAATTATTTTTATTTTCTTTAAAACTGAGAAGAGAACTCTCAAACTGTTTTAGTTAATTAAAAGAAGAAACTTACTATAAAGCCTCTATCGCTATCCCTCCCTGTGGATCACGACCCGTTAACCCTAGGCTACATGGTAGAAATTGAGGACCTAACACTGTTCTAAAAGTCTGTATTTTTTTGCGTGTAGGTTTAGCTCGATCATACAGCTATGTTGTAAAGCCCTTCAGGTTGAAGAATGCAGGGGCGACATACCAGAATGCTACGAATGCAATTTTTCATGAGCATATACACAAAACAGTAGAATGCTACGTAGACGATATTGCAGTGAAAAGTCATGCCAAAGGCAATCACATAGAATATCTGAAAATAGTATTCGATATCATGTGGGAACATCAATTGAAGATGAATCCCATCAAATCCTTCCTAGGGGTAACCAGTGGTAAATCCTCGGTTTCATTGTAACATCCAAAGGAATCCATCTCGATCCAGAGAAAGTCCGCGCCATCCAAGGAATGCAACTTCTAAGGAATCTTAGAGAGCTTAGAGGATTGCAAGGGCGACTAGCCTACATTCGGAGGTTTATCTCAAATCTCTCGGGATGTGCCAACCCTTCACCAAATTGATGAAGAAGGCTGTTTCATTCATCTGGGACGACGCTTGCCAACAAACGTTCGAGGAAATCAAGCGGTACCTTACGCAGCCACCAGTGCTCACAGCTTCGGTGTCAGAAAAATCTTTCCTGATATATGTTTGAGCTATGGATCATTCTTTAGGAGCTTTACTAACCCAGAATAATGATCAGGGACATGAGCAGGCAATCTATTACCTGAGTAGAACCACGATCGGAGCTGAACATCGATACAACCCAGTCGAAAAAGAATGCTTAACGTTGGTGTTCGCAGTCCAGAAGATGTGACATTACCTGGTGGGCCAAACCATATGTCATTTCAGAAGTCAATCCTTTAAGATTGCTTATGACGAAGCCATCATCGCTGAATGGTCGATTGGCGAAATGGCCATATTGCTAGTGCTGTGAAGGGACAGGCAGTGGCGAACTTCTTGGCTGAACATCCAGATTCAAGAGCGACCAAATTTTATGAAGATCTTTCAGATGAGGTCGCTGAAGCTTGCATGATCCAGACGACTTTCGAAGGACAGGTGTGGCAACTCTTCTTCGACGGCGCAACAAGAACGGGTCCTCGAGGAAATATTGTGGAAGGAGTGGGGGTAGTACTTGTCTTCCCATGAAACTACGTAATCCCTCCTGCATTCTCATTACTGAGCTGTGTTCCAATAATGTAGCAGAATACAATACTCTCTTGATCGGGATGCAAATCACCGATGAGATTGGGGTTAAAAATCTCGAAGCGTACAGTGATTCAAAGCTCATTGTTAAACAGTTTTGCAGGGAGTACGAAGTAAAACACGAAGACTTAGTACCTTATCACAATGCAACTATCCACATGGCGGATAGGTTCAGAAGCTTTTATATTGATCATGTACCTCGCCAGCAAAATGCACATGCAGATGCACTGGCGTCTCTCGCCACTTCCTTGGCCCTTCCAGCCAGAGCGACAGAGAATGTACTCATCTACAATCATGACCTGTACTGTCCAAGATTCGTCCTAGAAGATGATCAAACTTCAACAGGAAACCTTCAAGTCAAAGAAGCTCTAGGAACTTCAGCAGGTTTAGAACTCAGGGATTGACGATTCTCATACATTGACTATGCCTTGTACGGTATACTACCCAATGACCCTAAAGAGGCAGCTTCCATTAGAAGGAAAGCCCCAGAATTCTACTACAATGCGATCACAAGAATACTGTATCACCGATTGCATGATGGAATCCTCCTCCGCTGCTTATCAAATAAAGAGGTACAGGAAGCACTCAAAGAGGCTCATGACGGTATGTGCAGAGCTCACCAACCTGATCCAAAACTTGGGGATCAACTCCAAAGACTGGGATTTTATTGGCCAAAGATGATCCTTGATGCCATCGCTTACACTAAGCGATGCCATGCCTGTCAGATCCATAGTGACTTCATTCACCAGGCACCAGGATATCTTCGCCCTACAGCTTCTTCCTGGTCATTTGAAACGTGGGGAATGGACGTGGTTGGTCCTATAGCCCACTTTCATCCAAAGGACACCAGTTTTTCTTAACCATAACTAATTATTTCTCCAAATGGGCGAAGGTTATGCCCCTGAAGGAGGCCAAGACATCTGACATGATCAAGTTCATCAAACATCACGTGGTCTACCGCTTTGGCGTGCCACGATTGATTGTTCATGATAATGGGCCTCAGTTCGTCAGCTAAGCACTTCAAAGATTCTGTAACAAGTTCAGGATCCAGAGTGTGTCTTCAATGACATACTATCCAGCCGCAAACGGTCTTACAAAAGCCTTCAACAAGACCATTAGGAATCTTCTCAAGAACGCAATTGGGACAATAAGCTGGGTGAATGCTTATAGGCTTATCGCAAAACAGTGAGAACCCCGACAAAAGCTACACTATTTTCTTTGATGTATAGGTGTGAAGCCGTACTCCCACTAGAAATTCAGATTCCATCTCTGTGCATTGCCTTGACAATGGAAATGATAGATGAGGAGAAGCATTGACTGCGACTCCAAGAGCTAGAAGTTTTAGACGATAAACGCCTATAAGCTCAACAACAAATTGAGCTTTACCAAGCTCGAATTTCCAGAGCCTTCAACAAGAAAGTCAAAGAGCGGATTTCTAAGAAAGGTGACCTTGTTTTAGCTGTCAGAAGACCCATGGTGATGACCGATCGGGGAAAAATCTTGCACGAAAAGTGTATGTTATAAAATCACGAGTTAAAAGTGCGTGCTTTGGCTTCCTTGATACTTCCATTATAGCATGGTGGCTAAACGGGTCGAATCCACATGGGCGAAAAGTGATAGAAGCTTTACCGGCATGTTCACGTATGTGTTAACGGTTCTTCTATGTTTCAAAGAATGAAAAGAGAAGTGTACGGTGGAAACAAAGATAGAAACATTGAAGAGAAGATATTTGTGGTTTTTGAAATTATTTCTAAAGCAAAGTAAAAATGAAAGAAAACTCATGGCTACTAACTACTAATAGCTCTACTGATAGTTGTCACACATGTATCCTTGGCCATCGCTAGTTCTTTGTTCAAGAGATTTTTAAAACATGACCCACAAGATCATTTTCACATCCAAACTCAACAAACAAGAGCAAGCTACACTTAAATCATCAAAACTAAATTAGAGCAAGCATGAAATAAAGTAATGCTAGCTTGTTAGAGTGTTAGAATCTATCATCATGAGCCATCAATGGCTCTTGCAAGAGCAAGGCCAAGTAGAGGCTATTAAATTCATATGGAATATCAAGTAAAGAGTTAGCAAGTTAGTGGTTAGTGGTTAGTTGCCATGAGAGAAAGAGCTAAGCATGTAAAGATTAAAAGAGAAGAAAACAAGTAAAGATAAAGAGAGAACCTTTCATAAAGTGTCACCATCTATTACAAGTACTTTAACTTTCATCTTAAGAATCACTCTATTCCCTATTATATGATCTACAAAAATTAAAAAAATACAAAAGAAGAAGAAGAAGAAGAAGAAGAACTATTCTGCATTAAAGAGAGAAAACTATCCTAAAAACTCTTTTTTTTGAAAATCTGGCCAACCTAGGGTATTTATAGGCTAAAGGGGGCACCAGGGGTGCTACGGGGCCAGGCGTCAAAGCTCGACACGTAGGCCCACCATAAGGCCACAGAAACGCGGTTTTTGCCGTGTTTCTATGGCCTTTTTGGGCCGTGCGCGCTGCTCCAGGGTATGCAGCCTTCTGCTGCATACCACTCCTTGTATCTCCTGCCTCTTCGTCAGAATCTGCTCTTAGAATTGGAGATAGGCTTCTCAAAGTCAAAGACTATATTTAGGCTCTAAACAACACCAAATAAATGGGATTTTTGGGCTTCTTCTTCATTTCATGCCCTGGACCTAGAAACATACAAGAGAGGTGTTATTAATAGAATTTAATATTGAATAAATGTGAAGATGTAATATGACATATGTAATTTTGGAGACTAATCACACCCCCACACTTATTTTTTTCTTGTGCCGAACAAAACAGAAAAACTAACTAAAGAAATTATTACACCACTTTCACAGGTGACGTGCTTGCACTGAGTATGTGCAACAAGTCGTTAAACCTATAGATTTCCCTTAGAGGAGGAGTTTTTTCTTCTAAGAATTTTCAGCAGATTACACCTACAAAATCTATAAAGAAATAAATCAAATGTTAGTAATTTGGAAACACATTTTGAAAGAGAGAAAAGTGTTGAAGTATTTTTTGCAGAAAATTTAAGCGATCCAAGGTCATAAGTTAACCAAAATTATTCTTCCTTAAACTTAGTTTAAATACAAAATCTTGTTATAAATTAAAGGAAAGAATTTAAACTTAAATTGACTCTTTGATCTTTCATAAAACTCTTAGATAATATGCACTTTGTGAACAATGAAAATTTTTGGGATATCATAACTTTCATGCTATATATGTATATCATTTTTTTTCTTTTTTCTTCGTTTAGATTTTTTTGGCTTTCTAGTTTACTCGGGTAGTGAGCGTTTGGCCTGTGACTTCCAAACCAGATGATTTTAAGGCAGAAAACATCCCTTGGGCTTAAGGACTCGAATAAATAAGGCCACAAATCTAAGGGGGATTATTTTATTTTTGTCCATCATTTTAAGCGTGAATAGTCATGCTTCTTGAGGTATAATTACCCAGCTTAGTAAGTGATTTTTTTATTTTTTAAATGGCATTTTCAGTCTTTGTTTCAATCTAAAAAATTGCGTAAGTATGAAGTGCATACATCTACGGAAAAAAATTTAAGATCAAATTATCTTTTCATTCTTACTTCCTTATTCTAAAATTTAAAGATCTTTATTTTGACTTTGTTAAAGAATTCATAATTTTAGGTCTTCTTAATTTCTAAAATCCTCTTAACTTTCTTAAAAATAAATCAAAACTATTTCTCTTATTTCAAAAAGTTTTGTAAAAAGAAAAGAAAAGAGTTTCTATACAAAAGAAAAAATTTCTAAAAAGAAGTGTAAAAGAAAGAAAATTTAAAACTAACTATGTTAGTAAATCCTCCCCCACACTTATCTCATGCATTGTCCTCAATGCATTATGAATGTGTATATGTATGAAACAAATGGAAAGAGAAAAAAAATTACCTCATGGTGGTGGTTCCAGTGGTGGTCTGATTGACCCACGAAATGTGATCCAATCTAGAGATTGTGGATCTTAAAGGAACCCACCAATGACCTCTCTAATATGACCCAATAAAAGAATGATTGAGTGAATGGTTTTATTTAAAAAATTATTCCCATCCAATTTTCAATTTTAAAAAATAATTCTTGAGTCATTTTGTTTAACTCCTTTGTTCATCAATGAAGTGTGATTTTGAGAGATAATTGATTTGAGCTCAAACGAAACAAGAACAAATGCCGACTCGAGAATTTGACTTAGATCAAGTCGAGATTCAAAAATGAGAGTCGAAATTGGTTCAAAAATAGGGTCCAAACCAAAGAATTGATGTTCACACACTTTTGTCTTTAACGGAATGTGATTGTAAAATATTGGTGATTTAATTTCACGATGTACTGGTATAGGATTCAGTGTTAACTCTGGAATATGGAAAAAAATCTGGTAAAGATACCAGAGTCATTATTGAATCAAAAAGTGACATGAAATTATCAATTTATGGATCTAGATAACATTCATGCTCAACTCCAATTTCAGGAAAGGGATAACTTGCCAAAATGTCAATGGGACTTTCAAATTTTTGATTTTGGTCAAGTTCAAATGGATGTGCTGAAATTATATCTTAGTTTCCAAAACAACATGATTCTTGGGTCCAATCGATAGAGTTAGAGATATAAGGATTGATAAAAGGTTGAGAAGGAAGAATTTTCTCACTCCCATTGATCAATTCGCTCATTATTGAGTCCAACCTACTGATATGCCAGGTAACAGAATTTTGAGTTTGAATCATGTCTTCTATACTTTTTGCAATTGGTTCTTCTTGAAACGATGAGTATGGAAGTTGGTTTTGAAAATTTTGCTGAAATTGTGAGTCTATCAGATTTTGCGATTGTTACTCGGACTCACACAAGGCTTATATACTCATTTTCAGAATGGATTTTTTTACAATTGAATATCCTGAAAAAGAAGTATGTGAAGCTTGGTACTGGGAAAATGGTGAGTCCAGCATGTTGTGAGAATGTCGCTCGGACTCACCCAAGAGTTCCATACTCAATTTCAGGACTAATGGTTGTTCATTTTGAATCGATGATACTGAAAAGATGAGTATGACTCTTGATAATTTGGTTGAAATGATGAGTCCAATATATTTTGAAGAATTTATTATTGGGACTCAAGCATGGCTTCTATACTCTTTTGTATTTTTGATTTTTCTTCAATTGGTGGTTCAAGAAAAGGAGTATGTGAAGCAGAATATGGGAAAAAAATGGTGGACAAGGTGACTGAAAATTTGACTTGGGGGAGGTGAATCCCCATTGACTCTGTGAAGAGTAAAAATTATTTTAAAAATTATGGTCATAAGATTGGGGGTATGGGTCATATTGAGTCAGATAAAGCCAATCCGGCATATATGGTTCGTTCATGTTGTACATAACCGGGATGGAGTTATCCGAGTTAAATGAGGTCAGGGTGAAAAGTGGATTCATATTAGGATTGAAAGAATTGTTGTTGAAATTCATCTTACAAACAAACACAAACAAAAAAAGAAAAAGCAAACAAACGAACAAAAAGAAAGAAAAATCAAAATCAAGCCTATATTAGGATTGACCTAGACTTAGACGACTCCTAACTGGTTAGACTATCTACCGAGGTACGTTGTAGGAATCTGACCACAAGTTAATATGTCAGGTAGGGATAAGATCAGTGGGAGGTATCCATGCCAGAGCAACGGACCTAATTATGCCAAACCACTGTTCTTCGAGGTTTCACCTCTCAATCCCCAACCTTTGACACCGATTTGACAAATGTCAAATTCTAACAACTTTTCCCTTAAGTCAATCTCTTAAATGAGTTTGAAATGTCCCTAGAGGCCAACGTCTAGCAAGTTCTATTTAGGCTTGGGTTGTGTGAGTGGATAGGTGATTTTTGGGCTAAGGAAGGGTAATGACTTCCCCACCTTATGTTGATTGGGTTATGCCCTTAAATTCAATTCGTGCAAGTATGCAATATAGATAAGAATGAACACACAAAACGAGTAAATCACTGACGTTTTTGTCCTAACTATATGCAATGCAATATGTACACCTCGGTCCAAATCACAACAATGGAAGAATAAAATATAGTATATTGGAATGAAAATTGACACGTGCTTAGATGCAAATGTCTAAATTATTTTAAAACATCCAATTACCATATTTTAGTTCTTTATTATTACAGTGCATAGGTAACCTAAATAAAAAACTAGCAGTAGAAGATAGTAATATTCAATGATTTACCCAACCACACAACTTTTGAAGCACTTACTCCCCGCTTTCTTGAGCAGAGAGATTCAAGCAAGTGTGGACTTCTGCAATGCTAAAAATTTGACCTACACACCAAAAACAAAGAAGAAAAGTTAACAAAGATGTAAGATCAAACCGTTCACATCTCTGGCAACGGCGCTAAAATTTGATTAGGGAAAAATCATGCACGAAAAGTGTATGTTTTGAAATCACAAGTTAAAAGTGCGTGCTTTGACTTTCTCGATACTTTCGTTATAGTATGGTAGCTAAACGGGTCGAATCCACAGGGACGGGAAGCAATAGAACCTTTACCGGTATGTTCACGTGTGTGTTAATGGTTCTTTTATGTTTCGAAGAATGAAAACAAAGAAAACAAACAATGAAAAGAGAAGTGTACAGTGGAAACAAGGATAGAAACATTGGTTCTTGAAATTATTTCTAAAATAAAGTAAAAATGAAAGAAAACTCATGGCTACTAACTACTAATAGCTCTACCAATATGCCAACCTCTTAGTGATAGTTGTCACACATGTATCATTGATCATCACTAGTTCTTGATTCAAGAGCTTTTCAAAGCATGACCCATAAGATCACTTTCACATTCAAACTCAACAAATAAGAGCAAGCTACACTTAAAACATCAAAACTAAATTAGAACAAGCATGGAATAAAATAATGCTAACTTGTTAGAGAGTTAGATGTTAGAGTGTTAGAATCCATCATCATGAGCCATCAATGGCTCTTACAAGAGCAAGACCATGTAGAGGCTTTTAGATTCATATGGATTATCAAGTAAGGAGTTAGCAAGTTAGTGGTTAGTAGCTAGTTGCCATGAGAGAAAAAGCTAAGCATGTAAAGAGTTGAGAGAAGAAAACAAGTAGAGATAAAGAAAAAACTTTTTATAGAGTGTCACCCTCCATTATAATAACTCAAACTTTATCCTACGAATTACTCTCTTCCCTATTACATGATCTAAAAATATAAAAAATACAAAAGAAGAAGAAGAAGAAGAAGAAGAGAAGAAGAAGAAGAACTAACCTACAATAAAGAGAGAAAACTATCCTAAAAACTCCTCTCTGGAAATCTAACCAACCTGGGGTATTTATAGGCTAAAGGGGCCCCAGGAGGTGATACAGGGCCACGCGTCGAAGCTCAACATGTGGACCCACCATGAGGCCGCAAAAACGCGACTTTTGCTGCATTTTCGCGGCCCTTCTGGGGCCGTGTGCCCCGCGCCAGGGTGTGCAGCCTTCTACTGTATACCACTCCTTGTACATCCTATTGCTTCGTCAGAATCTGCTCCCATAATTAGCAGACAGGCTTCCTAAAGTCAATGCTATATTTAGGCTCTAAACATCACCTAATAAATAGGATTTTTGGGCTTCTTTTTCATTTCATGCCATGGACCTAGAAATACAAGAGAGGTGTTATAAACAGAATTTAATATTGAATAATGTGAAGATGTGGTATGAAATATGCAATTTTGGAGACTAATTAATGACACATAAGATGAAAGGGAAATTCCAACCCAAGTGGGAAGACTATTTGTGGTGTAGTCAGTCTACTCAAATAGAGCATATCGCCTGATAAATTTAAAAGGCGATATACTTATGATGCTGATCAATGAAATTTTTTAAAGAAATACTACCCTTGATCATGTTAACATTAAATCTCTGATCATTGGGTCAAGTGTGTAAGACGCTTGCATTGAACGCATTCCCCCTGCGATAGAATTTTCTATCAACAACTATGTTCAGCTCAAACACGAGCATGATAGAACCAACATCGACGATCGAATATCATTGGAGTTTCAATCAGCACATAAGAAGCTGGTTAAGAGGAATGGTCGAGTGAACAATGCAGAGGAGCATGATCTAATCCTCAGCAAAATTGATTTGATGGAAGCAAACTAACTGAGTATTAGTTGTCACTCTTCTTTAAAGGTTATCAATATCCGACGCCTCTGACGGCTAAGGATAGAGGCAAATGTTGGTTTTTAAGCCCAATATAAGTCCTCGACAACTCATCATGCTGAGGGGAATAGCATGGCTAGCCCAACTCAAATGGGAGTTGGTAAAGGCATACTAAATCAATTGAAAGCTGAGGATTTGCTAAAAATCTTAAGGGATTTGGTCCCGCTTTTCCCTCCAAAATTTCTTACCAATTCCCTTCCATGGAATGGTAGGACCACGAAATACCTGTATCCATTTCCCCGGTGAAATGAGCACAAACTTGTCATGTTAACAGTAAACCTCTGACAAACCATTTTTCTTAATCCCCAACGGAGTTCGTCAAGTTAATATTACACCTCTGATAATTTATTCTATTTCCCACCAAAGTCTCCTATCAATTCCCTCCCATGGAGTGGTAGGTCCATAAACTCAATCACTGTTATGTTAACACCACACCTCTAATAGTGAAAAGTTTCAATACTCCTCAGCGAGTACGAACTTCTACTTGACGACTCCCTTACATGGAGTCACAAGTTTTTAAAATTGTCAAGTTAACACTACACCTTTGACATCCCAAACTTTACTTGCCAATTCTCTTCAATAGAATGGCAGGTCCTCAAAATTGCTCACATCATCAACTCTTGTCATGTTAATATTATACCTCTGACAGATTACTGTTAAGTTTAATATCACACCTCTAACAGTGATCAAGTTGCTGCCAAGTTCAACATTAAACCTCTAACAGTCACTTTCCTTAGGCTTCCATATCGAAGCTGAGACGAGCGATGCTAAGTTTAACATCATACCTCTAGTATCCAGTTTATTGTTAAGTTTAACAATACACCTATGACAATGACTTTCTCTCAAACTCCCGTATCGAAGTCGAATGACCAATATTAAGTTCAAAATTACACCTCTAGCATTACCCTTACTGTTAAGTTCAACACTACATCTATGATAATAGTATCTTCAGTTTTTCCAACGAAACTGAAATTCCTTTGGAGCTAAGTTAACAATACACCTCTAGCTCACATCCTTGATAAGTTAATATCACACCTCTGACAGGATTCAATCCAATCCGTAAAGTTAATATCATACTTCTGACGGCAAAGAAATGCTTAGATCCCTGACGGGTCTAGTCTTACTTGTTATTCTTGTCAATAGAATGGCAGGTCCTCTAAAATCACTGTTAGATTGATATCACACCTTTAACAGTGTTCTCACTAATCCCCAGCTGAGTCTTGATTACATTAATACTAAACCTCTGATGAAGACTCAATCATAATCCTCCGTGGTGTGAAAACTTCACTTGTCATTCTCTTCTATAGAATGGCAAGTCCATAAAACCTATTCCATTCTGTCAAGTTAATATCACACCCCTGATAGTAACCTTTGTAAATTCCTTAAATGGAATTTTCCAACTTTGATTTGCTAAGTTAAAATATCACACTTCTAGCAAACCAAAGATAATCTCTTTCACTTGTCCAATTTTCAATGTAAAAGGGAAGTCAAGGCAAATAAGAAGATGAGAAAATGTGTTACTTTTATTGATATTCAAAAATATGTGAAAGTGAACAAAATGCTCTTTTATTCAATAAGATTGAGTATTACAATGAAGGAGTACAAAGAAGTCCCTCTTGCTCAGAAAAAGGTTGCACTCACTCCTTGAAACATTGAACATACACAAAATTTGCCTTCTTGACTATGGCTGGGAACAGCAAATCAGCTTCCTCTCTTCTTGAGAACAATGATGTTTCTCAAGGTAAAAATACAAGGGAGCATTCTGATTCCACCCGACCAACTGGTGTGAGGTCTTCACAAGGCCGTAATCGTTCGCTTAATGAGAAGCTCTGCCACCAAAAAATCATCCATTGAGCATGGGTTTTTCGTGGCTACCACTTCTTTGAACAAGATTGGTGAAGGAAGGATCCGAGGCCTTACTAGTGACATCCTCTTTCTCGTGACCTCCAAATGTGCCATGCTCATTATGATTAGGAAGGATGTGAGACCTCACTGGTGCATCATGTCCAATAATATCTTGGTGTGTATCGAGAATCGCGTAGGTCTTCCTTGCACTTGGACAGAAGTTCTGTCAAATAAGTTGGTCATTTTATGTCTACCTCAATTGAAGCGACAAAGACATGGAACCAACACCAACGATATGGTCACGACCTGTAAGAAGGAAAAAAAACTTATGGTTAAATTCCTGCAAAGATGAAAAACATGAATCTAGAAGTACAGACGTGGGTCTATAGTCATGAGCTCCAGACGCGAGTCTTATACGCGAATCTCGCATTTAAAGCTTCAAGACGCAGAGTTTACCACGCTCTGCAAAGATAAAAAATATGGATCTGAATGCAAGCTCAATATTAGACTCGCTCTGATGATTGAAACACGGGTATATATTAAAGGCGCAGACGCGGGCCTTAAAGTTTTCTAAGTTATGAGCTCCAGACACAGGTATTATATGAGAGACCCACGTTTAAGGCCTCAGCACGCAGAGCTCGCCACACTCGCGTCTAAAGATCTTCAAAGAACAATCTTAAAAATCTCCTAAGTCATGAATTCCAGACGCGAGTTTTATATGTAAAACCTGCGTTTAAGGCCTTAAAACACAGTGTTCACCGTGCTTGCATCTAAAAGCTCGCGTTTCATCAGTTAACGTGAAGATTGCGTTTGTAGAACATGGACACATGGATAATTGACTGTTTCAGAAGTTTCAAAAAGAGATCAAGAGACAAAGCATTGACGCTTGGATCTCAAGTCAACTGTCTAAACTTCAAGAAAGAAGTTTCAAAAGTTTCCGAAAGAAATCAAGAGACAGTCTCTTTATGATGGTGATGTCAGAGCCACGAGAAAACAAAGTCTTATTATGGAAAAAAGTTATTTTCTACCTGAAGAAGAGTTCTTTAGAAGGAGGACATCATCCGTCAAGACACGACCACGAAAGCACCAGAGGGGGTGCTTTTTAATTTTGAAATCACTTAACAGTGATAATCTTCAAAGAAGATTACAAAAAAACATCATAACTCTGGGTTCGTTCAAAGAACTCTGAAAGTTCTTCAGGATGTAGGCTCGGAGAAGAAGACAGTCTAAGAACCCTAAAGGTTCTTCAGAGCACCTGCCCATAAAGAGAAAAACAGTCAAGATGAATGACTGTTAAGAGGCTCATGGCTTATTTATAGGCTCGCTAATGGCCATTAATTAATGACATAAAAATTAAAACCGTTCTTAAAGGGCAATTAATAGCCTTAATTCGCGACGCGAATCTCAAATCCAGTCTGAGTAAGTCGTGGATTTTTGCTCTGAGAAGTCCCAACGACACGCGTCCTCAACTGTCAATGCCAGCTTTGCCTCAAAAGATCAAGCGAGATCTCGCGTCTCGATAAACTGCATGCGATGCTTCAAGAGCCATGTTTTGAAGTCCGGTCCCCAAAGGCTGCATTCCCTAAATAGAAAGAGAACCGCGTCTTTTACAACTCAAGACCGCATCTTGGTAAAACAAGAGAACTGTGTCTCAACATTAACAGAGCAGTGTCTTTTCAACCAAGAGAAGTTCGCGTCTCCACTTCAAAACTGCGTCTCTTCAGTATTCTTAGACTCGCGTCCGAGTAAAACAAGAGAATTGTGTCTCAACTTTAACAGAGTTGCGTCTCTTCAACAAGTGAGAGTTACGTCTCCACTTCGTTGTTCACGTCTTTCTAATGAATGTGAGTCGCGACGAGCTCTGCGTCTCCAAGGCAATATGACCTCTGCGTTTACAAGACCTATGTTCAGTCTTTACTTCTGCAATCAGTTTAACAGTATACTAGAAAAAGCAGTTAGCGATTTTTCCCAGTTAACAGTAAATCGACAACCAGCTCAGAATACTAATGAGGTCCGGACTGTGTATTTAGACACTCATGACGATCATCTTTGGTAGCTTCAAAGAGTTTAACAGTACATTCATGAAGACTAAAGTCCAGACAAGATCGAGCTCAAAGTATTTCAGAAGATTGCCAGTCCAGTCTTGAGAGCTTGCTACCAAAAGAAAAGCCCAAAGTATTTTGAAACCCGCCCCAGTCAACTACGGAGTTTCGAAAACTTTGATGGGGGTTCTGTAGAATGTCTAAAAATCACTGAGGACAAATCATCAGATAATAAAGTCCATGCTTTAGACGTGAGGTTAATCAAAGCCACTTATGCAATGTCAAGATGCAGGGCTCAAAGCTTGTGCCCTAGCATCCCTCCAATGCCAAGACACAGAATTGAAGCTCGCGTCTCAACACCACTGCAATGCCAAGACGCAGAGCTCAAAGCCCATGTCTCAGTACCACTCAGTGCTCAGGCACAAAGCTTGAAGCCCGCGTCTCAAACACGAAGCTCGAGGCACACATCTAATACCATATCAACAAAGAAACACAGAGTTGGAGGCTCGTGTTTCAACACTGTCGCAACGCTTAAAACGTGGAGTTCAAGACCCCCGTATATCGTTACCTCAATGCCTAAACGCAGAGCTTAAGCCGCGTTTCGACTGGAGAGCTCAAGCCCGCGTTTCAGTTATAATTACCTCCATTACCGGGTCAAGTACTGTCCACGTAATGAGGGGAGTTAACCTCATTATGGAGAATTTTTAGGGGACAATTTTACCCCTGGAACCCCTATAAATAGCTAGAGTCACTGTTGAGGAGGGGTCAGAATTTTCAGCTTAGGAAGATTTATAAAGAGTTTAACTTTGTACCAACTTACTGAGTTCAAGTTATTGCCAAAGTCTCTTTGAGATTTCATCAGATAGGAGCTATGCTACTTCATCTGTGATCTAAGGAGAAGAGTTTCAGAAGAGCTTGACGTTCACTTGGTCAACAGAAAACAAGAATCACTTTCCACCGCTACACAAAGAACCCAACCTTAAATAAGGAAAAGATCTGAGCTTGAGTGTCTTCTGTCTCTTGTAGTTGAAATTTTGAGGAGTTGTAATTTTTCATTGATTCAAGGAAACTTTACAATATACCCTTTCAAATTTCCTCCTCGTACAAACATATCACAAATTTAATTTTTTATGAGAATTGTGTTGAGATCTTATCAACTCCTGTTCATGTATGACACCAGCTTGGTAAGTAACCAGCAGATTGGCATGCTGAATAATTCAGCAATGAGTGATCCCCAATACTAGCTCATATAGTCTGAGAAAAGTGTTAATGGATGTCTATAGTTCTGAAGTTAATTAGCCCGATCAACCCATTGGCTTATATAAGTACTGAGCTCCTGGCTCTAACCACTTTGATGTTTGTTAGAGCGGTCTATAAGAGCCTATTGGTTGATGGCATCAAGGATATGCTGTGTAAACCTGAACTAACAAAGGACTCAGTTTGGAACATGCATATCCACAATCTCAAAATAGATAATTGGCGTCCTAGCACGCCATAGCTGAGGTCCTTCTCTACAAACTAGAGGTAAACTCTCTAGATCTCATTTGTGTGTGACTCCCAAATGACTCCAAAACAGTCTAGCACATGGAGCTCATTTCTGCAGAACTATAAGTCCCTCGGTGGAGTCATGTCCCAAGTCCTTTTGTTATTTCACCTGTATCATATCATACGATCAAAACAAAAGAATATATTCGAATAGATACATCTACTTAAATTAAGTATATTGAAATTTATCTGCATCCAAGTGGTAGCTGATCGCCTAACTAAATGGTCTGTCTGAGAGTGAATTGATAATAAACAATCTTTCCCAAGACCATAACTAATGAAGCAATATGAACACATGTTAAATCAATTTCATATGCATAATTAATATTATATAAGCATAAACAAATAGAGGCAAATTTACCTATAAAAGTGTCTGAGGATCACGGAACTATAAACGTTCTCTGTGCAAATATGCTAGAACAGCACTACTCCAAGACATGCATCAAAGTCCTTTAAGAGAGTAACTATCTGAGATATATCTTATTTGTGGAGTAATCTGAAAATAAAGTAGTAATGATCATATGCCATATGTATGTTGCTAGGCTTGCACATCTGTCAATGAATCCACGCTGAACTGCTAATGGAGCCACCTTAGCTTTAATGCTCCATCCTTCATAGCCATCGGGGAAGGCTCTATAGCCAACAATCTCTCTCACTCTGCGGCTAAATCTCTATCATCTATCTCTGTAACAAGTGGATCAATTTCCCCAAAGGCCAAGAAGCACCGCCACATCCTACAATGTAACAATTATCTCCCCCACTTTAAGATAAAACGTGGATGTCTCAGGGCTTCATCTCTCCATCAAAGTTGTAAGCAAAGGCCAATCAAGTCTCACCCATCTCAACTGAGAATTAATGAATAATCATGTCTGTTGACACTTAAAAAAGACAAGATTCTCATTGGTCCGAACGATGTCTAAACTTGTTGACATTTACAAAAGACAAGGGACAGACGAGCTGAAGACCAGTTTTCATCCACCTCCAAGGGACAAGGAAGCAGCTTGGACTCCACTGATCCAGCAAGCAGAACAGTGAACCCGGATTGTTTCTAAACAGACCTCAGCAGGTCTAAGATGCTAGCATTTAGCATTACGATAGCCTCGATTGAGAGGCTAGCATCATCCAACTTCGCCAAGAAGCTAATTGACAGCTTCGCCGAAAAGCCTCTTTTCGGATTTCGCTAAGGATCGCCTCTAGCTCCGCTATGAGCTTCAAAGCGGGCAGCTCCGCTATCAGCCTGCTACGGTCAACCTTTGACCAATCAAATCTCCTGATGAGATTGGATCCAAACAAATCAAATCCAATCAGGATTCAAATATGGCAGTGATTGCCGCTATCTCTTGACTCTCTTGAAACGAGTAAGAGGATCAAGGAGAATCTCCCAGCAATATGGAAAGGATCAAAACAGATCAACCGACCTGCCAATTCTAGCTCCGCAGAAGCTATCCTAGCCTCGCAGTAAGGCTACTTTCCAGATTCAAACAGATTCGGTTCAATCTGTTTCCATATCTTCAAGGGGACGATTATACCCTTGCTTTCCCTATAAATAGCCCGCCAGGGGTACAAGGAGAGGGGGATTGATCGATAAAAAAGAGAGAGAGAAGATTCCACAAGCAGAGGCTTCTTCACGACGCACCGTGCGCTCTCTAATTCAGAGACCTTTCAAGAGAAATACTTCTCTTTTCAGGGTGGCGATACCCTAACAACCCCTTTTTTCTCAAGGAATCTCCGGAACCAGGCGAGAAGGAATTCCTTATTGAAGGCGGTTTTGAGAAGTAGCAAGAGGGTTCTACCAACCTTCTATTCTCTGATTCCCCGAACCAGGCGAGAAGGGAATCTCATCGCTCGCATCGTCAAAGGGACAAAGTGGTCGCGCGTTGACCAGACTCCTATCGGCACATTTTCCCAGAATCTCTGAGGAGATCTACTTGTAATCTTTTGAGAATACTTGTAATTTAGCTCCTCAAACTTTTATTTGTAAGTTTTCCCCCTTTGCAAACATAATGGAAAACAAGATGGCGACTCCGCTGGGGATTGTATTCTCCTCTGCTGAGAATCAAGTGTCGCAATGCGACGAACAGACCTTCGGGTCTATCTCTGAATTCAGAAAAGCCGGTGCAGCCAGATCTTCTCTGGCTAAATCTTCAAGCAAAGTCTCTGCGGAGACGGAAAAGGTTCTCTGCAAACCTGCCGCAGTTCTCTGGCGCAACAAGGAAACATGCCCGCAGCCCAGATCCTGCACTTTTGAGAACCTGGTTATCCAGATCGATCAAGGAAGATTTGAAGAAGTCCTCTCTGGGGGTGGCCTGACGCTTCGAGCACGGAAGCACAGGAAGGTCTTCATGACCAAGGTTTCAAATCAGAAACCAGAGGCAGGATCTTGCCAGCACCCCACAGCCCCGCTTGTGGCTATTCAGGTTCTTTGCGAACCTAGGCGTCCCCTGTCAAGGCTGATATGGAAGCCTAAACAGGAGTCTTCAACCAAAGCTCCCGGTATAGTCATGCCGAGACTGCGCCTCTCCCGCGAAGAAAAGGGTAAGATGCCCATCTGCCCTGACGATGCTGCCAGCCATGAAGTCATGACGGCAATCATACCGTCACCTGAATCAAGGGCAGCAAAGCCTTTTGTCAGCCTCGCTTCCACAAGCGAAGCTATTGTGCCACAACGAATTCACTGGGTTCGCGGCCGCAAGGCTAAGACCGCAGTGTTATCTGAGGTTGATCCCCTTCGCAGCAGAATAGCGGGCAAAGCACCACAGCGTGCTCCACTCCCCAATTCATCAGGCACTAAGCTCGCACCCGTCGGCGAAGCTAGCGCCAAAGTACTATTCAGTACTAACCCTTCTGCAGGGATAAGAGGAACGGAGCATCATCCCTTGTACGCTCCAGAAAGGCCTCTCCACGGGGTTGTTCAGGCTCTGTTGAGCCTAACCTGCGACAATTCTTGGCAAACAAGCGGGAATTGGAGTCTCTCCAAACCACCTCCCCTTGCTGTCAAAGAGGATGCCGACTTGTGATAATCCATTCAGCCCGTTGTCGGCAATATCCAATCAAGGCTGCATCTCCGCACAGTCAATCGGCGTTTAACCGGTTGTCCACACATGCCACAAAGAAGCATCATGAAAGGAGTGCTTCGCGAGGCCCAGCCTTCGCGTCCGTCAACATGACCGGAAGAGGACGAGAGCGACACAGGGAGGGTCATACATCTGATGATACCCCTTTCGGCTCCCCAGATCCAGATTATAGCCCAGGCTTAGGTGAAGTCTTGGTGCGCGAAGAAGGTGTTTTCCGAAACACCAGATCCAGGGTAGCGATACCCTATAATTATGAGCAGCCTTCCTCCTCGACGGTCCCAACCGTGCCACAACTCAGGCGGTCGCCCCAATCATCTGATGGAGAAGATGAAGACAGCGGGTATGCCTCTTCAGCAACAGTCAGTTCTGTGCGAACGGACAAAGCATCGGTTAATATGGCCGATAACGCCAATGACGATCTTCGTCGGTGTTTGGAAGCTCAGGAGCAGACCTCTAGAACTCAGCAAGAGGCCCTGAACAATATTCAACAGATGCTCGCTCAGCTCCTCAGCAACCGGAATGATGATACGGGAGTAATCATGACGAGGAGGGACATCTCAGCAATGATCCGCCCAAGACGGAGAGATCTAAGGGAGGCTCTTCCCTGGATGCCGAAGTCCTTAAAGGCCTTCAAGCTCAAATTTCATCCCTGGCTCAGAGGGATGAATTAAAGAAAGTAGGGGCAGTTCGTCCTTACCCACTGGAGTGGGATTCGGTGCCATATCCGCCAAAGTTCAAACCACCAACGTTGCATACGTATGATGGTAAGAGCTCGCCCAATCAGCACATCTACTATTTCCGGTCCCAGACCGGCAATGTTATAAGCAACGATGCCATCATGGCTAGGCTGTTCATTGGCACCTTAAAGGGAGTGGCATTCGACTGGTTCCGAAGCCTCCCTCCGGGCTCTGTCAATTCCTGAATTGACCTAGAAACTCGGTTCCTCTCTCGCTTCTATGAGGATGACACCGAAGTGACCATGGACAAACTCCTCTCCACTGTGCAGAGGAAAGGCGAATCTGTCCGTGAATACATTGAGCGGTTCAGAAATCTATCTCTGATGTGCCCAGCAGGGATGCCATTACCCATGCTCTTACAGACATGCAGGCACAACTTCTTGGATCAAGTAGAGGTCCGCATGGGGGCTGTCAAAGCCCATACTTGGAAGGAATTGGTCGAACAAGCTGAGATAGCCGAGAAATCGGCTAAGAAGTTTGAGCCATCCGCCCCTAGAAGCAAATGGGGCACGAACAACAAAGGGCGTAGCGATCTCCTGCAGTCTTCTCAAGCTAAAGGGAAGGAGATTATGTCCGTCGAGCTGACCGGAGACATACAGTCAAAGGCCAAGAAGAGCGGCGTCAACAGCCAAGAGCCCAAGTTTCCTCCAAAGCAGTACTCCTTCAGAGATGATCAGGTGGTCACGATATTCCATCTGCTCCACAAAGGGAACAAAATGAAGCTACCGGATGCTCGGCGTCCCAATGAGATAGGGCGTACAAACGACCCTAAATACTGCCTCTACCACAGGATGATCCACCATCCTACTGACAAGTGCTATGTTCTCAAGGATAGAATTCAAGCCTTGGTCGACGCCGGAGTCCTCACATTGAAGATGGAACAGAAGAAAGTCACTGCCAATATGGTGACTCTTGAGTTCGGCACTGCCCAGAAGGTCACAATTCCCGACGGGACCTATTCAGCCTCGGCGCCGCGGTTGGAAGTCAAGCATCCTCCAGCCATGACTCAATACAACAAGGGTCTCGTCCCTTTGACATTGGAGACGGGGGAAGTTATGTGGATACACCCTGACCTCGTCCAAGACGTACAGCGGACGTCGAAGGACTCCAGCAAAAAGGGCAAGTCCTGCAATGTCATCTCTGTCCTGCCAGATGATGACAACCTCACTTCGGCTTCCCTCAGTGATTCAGAAGGAGAAAAGCGTGCTTGCACAGCGCAGGCTTATGCGCCTCAACAGACGGGCACCCGGTCTGGAAAATCATACTTAAGGCAGTATGACAAGTCGACTGACGAGATACAACAGCAAACGACGTCAGTACCAACGCCGACATCCGCTCCAGTCCTGACCAAAGGGAGAGAGAAGCCTAAGGAAGTGCGGTTCGACCATGCGTTGAAGAAACCGCCAGGCCAAGGGTTAGCCACGCCCTTTCGCTTTGATATATTGGCCCACTTAGCCAATATCCCGGCTCGTATCACAATACACGAGCTCCTTCGTCTCTCTAAAGAGACAAGAGAGGCACTCAGAGATGCGCTGGCCAACTCGGAGTCCTTTCTGACATGCATGCCTGAGGTTCCTGGTGATGAGATGCGGCCTTCCTGCTCAGAGTGCCATCACACACAATCCAAAGTGCGTGCTATTACCTTTACAGCGGAAGATATGCTTCTCAAAGACAACAAGCATGATCGACCTCTGTACTATACCGGATATATCGGTTCAACATGCATTGAAAGAGTACAAGTCGATCCGGGGTCTGCACTCAGCATCATCCCCAAAAGGCTCCTCTATTTCCTCGGCATACCATTGTACAGGTTGTCCGCAACCACCACTACAATATATGGTTTCAACGCCGGGAGCAGCCATCCGCTTGGAAAGATTCGGCTCCGCTACAGAATCGGAAGCTTGAAGTCAGAAGTGACGTGCTATGTCATTGACGCTGACACATCATATAACTTGCTGCTAGGAAGACCCTGGATCCATGCCAACTGGATCGTTCCTTCCACCCTCCACCAATGCTTCAAATATGTTGAAGATGATGTGACAGTACGAACTGTCTTCGCTGAAAAGCAACCCTTCAAGGGGGTGGAAAACTACTTCACCGACGCCATCCTGTATCAAGAGGCCGACGGAACGCCTGCAGAGCCATTGCCAGACGATGATGAAAGTGGCAATGAGGCGGATTCAGAATCCAAAACAGGCGTGCCAGCCATTTTGATTGGCGAACCAATTATAGCATGTTTCCTCAATGACCCCCAATGTAATATCCCTTCTGATGAAGAGGGTGAATGGGTAATTGATGAGAGTATCTCTTTTGGTTATCCTGCGAGTATTGGGTCAATTAAATCCATCATAGAGGGCTCTCTGCACATGCCCATACATGAGCCAAGTTCGGCTACTACATCTGTGGAGGTTATAGAAGGGGCCACGCTGGTAATCCCTCCATCCAAACAAGGTCAGTTGCCGATAATCTTCGGTAGAACCCAGCCACGGGGACCTGCAGCTACAGAGTCAAGCTCGGACTCAGAAACCCCACAGTTCTTCCATTATGCGCAACCGGCACCCCATATTATGGAGAAGATGGGATATGACTTGAAGCAGGCAGGCGGCCTGAACTTCGGAAAAGGAAGACGCAGCTTGATGCGTAACTCCGTCCCAAGAGGGAAACCTGCAAATTACTATGATAGTACACGCAGGGGGTTAGGGTATGTCACACCCACATCATCAGTAACGGTTCAAGTCAAAGACGACGAACCAATTCCATTACAGTCGGGCTCATCTGCCGAGTGGGACTCTGACATCAGCATAGGAGGAATGTTCAACGGCCTCACTGTGAATATGACTTCAGCCAGTCAATTGGAACCTGCAGAAGCTACTGATGAGGAACCTTGGGCCCAGCAATTAAGTCTCCAATGGGAAAAGCGGTTCGAGCTGCGCGAGCCACCTACCGAAGACAAGGTGATTCAGGTCAACTTGGGTAGTCAAGATCACCCCAAGCCTATTTTCATAAGTGAAAGCTTATCACTCATCGAAAAGGAAGAATTGATAATGCTCGTAAAAGAGTATATAGATGTCTTCGCCTGGAGCTATGAAGACATGCCCGGACTTGATCCACAGGTCGCCATGCACCGTCTAAACATCAAGAACGACGTTAAGCCGGTCAAGCAGCAACAACGTCGGTTCCGCCCAAACATCATGGAGGCTATTGAAGCCGAAGTTCATAAGCTCATTGCTTGTGGCTTCATCCGGGAGGAACAACATCCAGACTGGGTAGCTAACATCGTCCCCGTCCTCAAAAAGAACGGGAAAATACGGATCTGCATCGACTACCGTGATCTCAATACGGCCTGTCCCAAAGATGAATTCCCACTGCCGATCACTGATGTCATGATCGACAACACATGCGGGTTCGAGAGGATGTCTTTCATGGATGGCTTCTCAGGGTACAACCAGATCAAGATGTATCCTGATGACGAGAAGCATACTTCTTTCCGAACGCCATTGGGGGTATACTGCTACACTGTAATGCCCTTCGGACTGAAGAACGCCGGAGCAACCTACCAGCGGGCGATGAGCATGATCTTCCGCGACCATCTCCGAAAGACGGTGGAATGCTATGTTGACGACATTGCCGTCAAAAGCCGCAGCAAAAATGAACATCTTCGCGATCTGAGAACGATGTTCGACATAATGCGGGCTCATCAGCTGAAAATGAACCCGACAAAATCCTTCTTAGGAGTATCCAACGACAAATTCCTTGGGTTCATTGTCACATCACAAGGGATCCATCTGGACCCAGACAGTCAAAGCCATCCAGGACATGCATCCACCAAGGAATCTCAAAGAGCTCCGAGGCTTGCAAGGCAGATTAGCCTACATCAGAAGATTCTTAGCAAATCTTTCGGGCCGTTGCCAGCCCTTTACCCGTCTCATGAAAAAGGGTACTGCCTTCATATGGGACCAAGCTTGTCAAGAAGCCTATGAAGACATTAAGAGGTATCTCACAAAACCTCCGGTCTTAGTGGCCCCTACATCAGGGAAACCATTCTTGCTTTATGTAAAAGCTCTGGACTATTCCCTCGGTGCCCTCCTCGCTCAGAAGAACAACAATGGCCATGAGCAGGCCATTTATTATCTGAGCAGGACTCTCATAGGAGCGGAATCTCGCTACAATCCTATTGAGAAAGAGTGTTTAGCTCTCGTCTTCGCTGTCCAGAAGACACGACATTATTTGGTTGGCCAAATCATACATGTCATCTCCAGGGTGAACCCTTTACGTCCTCTCATGACGAAGCCAGGGTCGCTGAATTCAAGGTTGGCTAAATGGGCACTTCTGTTGTCTCAATACGACATGACCTTTACTCCTCAGAAGGCAGTTAAAGGCCAGGCTCTTGCAGAGTTCTTAGCTGCTCATCCAGTTCCAGAACATTCAAAACTTCACGAAGACATCCCTGATGAAGTCTTCGAGTCTAATGCAACCTCAGGAGAGGAAGTGTGGCAGATGTTCTTCGACGGAGCATCGCGGATGGGCCCCAAAGGGAAGATTATTGCCGGAGTGGGGGTTGTGTTCATCTCCCCACAGGATCATATCCTTCCCAGAGCATTCTCCTTGACAGAATCATGCTCTAATAATGTAGCGGAATATAATGCTCTGCTCATCGGCCTCCAGCTCGCCCAGGGAATGGGGGTACGCTACCTCGAAGCTTACGGCGATTCAAAGCTAGTCATCAGTCAAGTCAAAGGCGAATATGAAGTCCGCCATGAAGACTTGGTGCCTTATTATCATACAGCCATCGAATTGGCTAGCCTATTTGAAGGCTTCTACATCGGGCACGTGTCCCGATCTCAAAATACCAAGGCGGATGCCCTCGCTGCATTAGCAACAACGCTAGCCTTACCGGCCGACACCGAGTATCACCTCACAGTCGCAACCCGGCATCTCGTATGCTCCAAGCATATGCTAAGGATCCAAGAGGTCCATAATATCTCCGTGGGTCTTGAGCCGAGGGATTAGCGCTTCCCTCTCATTGACTACGCTCTGCACGGTCTGCTTCCAGACGATCCCAAAGAAGCGGCGTCCATCAGACGAAGGTCGCTCCGTTTCCACTATGATCCAACCTTGAAGACACTTTACCGTCGTTCATATGACGGTGTCCTCCTCCGTTGTCTCTCTCATTCAGAGGCACAGGAAGTGCTTAAAGAAGCACATGATGGCGTCTGCGGAGCTCACCAGCCGGGTCCAAAGCTTAAAGACAGGCTGCACAGACTTGGGTACTACTGGCCGACCATGATGGCCGATGCCACCCAATATGCACGAAGGTGTAAGGCGTGCCAGGTCCATGCAGACTTCATACACCAACCTTCGGAGTTGCTCCACCCTACTGTTGCTTCATGGCCATTTGAAGCATGGGGAATCGATGTCGTAGGGCCAATCAGTCCCTCTTCGGCAAGAGGTCACCGGTTTATCCTAGCAATAACCGATTACTTCTCAAAATGGGCAGAGGCCACACCGTTGGCCGAAGTTAAAACCTCCAATCTGGTTAGCTTCATCAAACACCACGTCATCCATCGATTTGGTGTACCCAGACGGATCATCCATGACAATGGTCCCCAATTCGTAAGCCAAGGGTTCTATCGGTTCTACGATAAATACCGAATTCAGAATGTGGCTTCAACCGCCTACAATCCTGCCGCCAA
This sequence comes from Agave tequilana, assembly GCA_038442645.1. Classification (NCBI taxonomy): domain Eukaryota; kingdom Viridiplantae; phylum Streptophyta; class Magnoliopsida; order Asparagales; family Asparagaceae; genus Agave; species Agave tequilana. The sequence goes on along the minus strand of JAVJIF010015495.1, from coordinate 41,891 downwards.
CGGCTTGGCAGAGGCATTCAACAAGACAATCATCAAGCTGCTCAAGAAGTTTGTCTCCTCGAACAAGCGAGATTGGGACGAAAAGCTCGGCGAATGCCTTTGGGCCTACCGGACTACGGTTCGGACACCGACAGGCAATATGCCTTTCTCCCTGGTATATGGATGCGAAGCGGTCATCCCATTGGAAATCCAGGTGCCATCATTGTGGGTAGCCTTGACTACTAAGATGACATCAGAAGACAATGATCGCTTGCGTCTTCAAGAGCTCGAAGCCCTGGACGAGAAGCGGCTGCAAGCTCAGCAACACATCGAGCTATATCAGGCTCGGATGTTAAAAGCCTTCAATAAGAAGGTCAAGCAGAGAGTCTTCCACAAAGGAGACCTAGTCTTAGCCGTCAGACGACCGATGATTATGACGCACAAGACCAAAGGCAAATTTCAGCCTAAATGGGAAGGACCGTTTATGATAGAGACAGTCTATTCAAACGGAGCATACCGCCTTACAACTGCAGATGGCGACCTCCTCATGATGCCAATCAATGGCAAATTCTTAAAGAAATACTATCCTTAATCAAGGATCCTGCTCTCGATCAAGTTAACATTACACCTCTGATCGAGATCCGCGCGTCCCGAATGTGCACAAAGAGAGCCTCTCTCTTTCTCCAAGCTCCATCAAACCCGTTGATAGCTGGGGGTTTGCTAAAAATCCTAAGGGACCTGCTCCCATTTGATTCCCCCTCCAAAATCACCTACCAATTCTCATCCATAGAATGGTAGGACCACATATATATCTCGCTGTTACGTTAACATTAAACCTATGACAGTGATTCCCTCGTTTCTCCCCGTGAAAACGAGACTTTTTCCAAACTCCATTGCAATTTTGAAGCTTAGTGGCGTCTCAATTGGTTACGTCATTGCGACCTCTGAACCAGCAGACAGCTAAGTCTCAATCTTGAGCCCTGTTGACATTTACAAAAGACAAGTCTCAACCCCGAGTCCTGTTGACAATTACAAAAGACAGGTCTCGATACTCGTTGACATTTACAAAAGACGAGTATCACCTATTTTGAAGCTTGGTGGCTTCTCAACCAGTTATGTCATTGCGACCTCTGAACTGGCAGATAGCCAAGTTTCATCTATCATTGAGCTTAGTGGCGTCTCAATTGGTTACGTCATCGCGACCTCTGAACCAGCAGACAGCTAAGTCTCAACCCCGAGTCCTGTTGACAATTACAAAAGACAGGTCTCGATACTCGTTGACATTTACAAAAGACGAGTATCACCTATTTTGAAGCTTGGTGGCTTCTCAACCAGTTATGTCATTGCGACCTCTGAACTGGCAGATAGCCAAGTTTCATCTATCATTGAGCTTAGTGGCGTCTCAATTGGTTACGTCATCGCGACCTCTGAACCAGCAGACAGCTAAGTCTTAATCTCGATGCTTGCTGACATTTACAAAAGGCAAGTATCTCCCCTTTTAGCCCCGCAATGGGCTAACCTCGAGACTGGCAACCACCTCCTGAACAGCAGGCTCGACAATCAAAGTCGGGGAACTAGGGTCCGCGATCACCCTCAGCCCCGCACTTGGCAAAATTGCCGGCACCTCACTCGGTGATGTGATTGGGGGTGAGGATACCTCCGGGACTGCCGCCCCTTCAGCCTCTCGCCTTTCAGCTGACGTGGGCTGATAAGAAGGCAAGTCGCCATACAACACGTCCAACATGGCAACATCCGCCGCGGACGAAGCACTCAACCCACCCTCTGACCTTCCAGGGGAAGTCTCCGGCTCCTTTAAAGCCGACGCATCTTGAGGCCGAACACCTGCAACAAAGCCATGGTCAAAAAGCGGATGCAGTAAACAAGAGGAGATCAAAAGGTCGTCATTTTACCAAAGGCTGATGTTACTTCGTCAGCCTCATCAGTCTCTAGGGGTTCCATCGCGAAGTTCTTGCCAGAATCAACGCGGATAGCCGGCCTGCTCGACGATTCCTCCGCAGACCACCCGGTAGAGCTGGATGCCACATGACTTCCTTTAGAAGTCCCAGCGCCCGACGGGCCAATGTCGGCCACATCACCTCCAGATTCCTCCGAGCGAGTAAAGGAACCAGCAGCAGCTCCATAAGCGAATAGAGGATCATACTGGTCCCCTTGCTCCCCATGCTCCTCAGCTCCTGCAACAAAAAGCAAATAATGAGTTATTTAAAGTGCGCTGAAGGTATATTAGATGGGGCCAATCTTACCAGTAGTCGGTTCAGCAACCGACAGCTCAGCCACTAATGGAGCAGCAGAAGGAGGCGCAGCAGAGGGCTCACCCTCTACCACGATGGTAGGAGTCTGGCGACGGGGCCTCTTCGCCGACGACTTCCTACGGGATCCACTCCCACGCTTCCTTTTGAAGTGGACATCAGAGTCCTCTTCTTCCACTTCCTCCACATGTTGTGAGGGAGCTGTCCCCACTACACCAGACCCGGCTTCACGAATATCAGCTTCGTGGGCATCAGCCCTTGTCTCTGCCTCGAAATAAGGGCTTCCCGCATCAGAAGCCCCGCTGTCATCTACAGCGATGAACTCCTCTATGCCAGGAACACGGACTCGTTTGCCCTCCATCTTATCAGAAGCCTTCTGCCTCATCCGATGAGAAATTAACTTCACACCCGAACGGTTGGCATTAAACCCAGCAGGTGTGGAGTTCGAAGCCGCATACCATTGGCAGAAACACAGGGTCGTCCAAAGGCCGGGATCCCTCAGCGGCGTGCGCAGCCACGCTCCAGTGTCATCCGCGGTAAAGAACCGCCAACCACGAGCCCCATCAATGAGGCTCCCCATGAAAGCCAGATCCGGATTGGGGTTGCCCACATACAACTGGTCATACCCAAATTGGCGGGCAAACCGGCTCGGGACGTAGGGCTCCAGGTAGCAGGTATCCCCACTCCTGTACAGCAAATGCGAGGGCCGGATACAGACCAGCCACTCGAAAACACCCCGACTCATGGGAGACCGACCTGACTCCACATCATGGAATTCCTCGTTGTATCCTGCACCTCGCAGGCGAGGAAAACAACGGAACAGGCTATAAGCGTCATAACGACGCACTAACTTACGGGCCACGGCCACATAAGTTTTCTGCCACGAACGGCCTTCAAAGCGACGGAGAAGCGCCGTTTGAACACCCTGCGGAGGGTCTTCCCCAGCTCCAATCAAACTGGGGCAGTGCAATGCGAACCACGCCATCAAGTAGGTGTACGGTAAACCTACCCTAGGATTGGGTCCATCACAAGGCAGGACGACACCCTTCCCTCGCCTTGACGCCATTGGCCTGCAGAAAGCCTCCGTCAGTGCACGAAGGCCCCTCTGAATACAACACACCATGGCCGGGAGAAGACCCAGACGGTGGCCATGAACCAGGCGGACGGCAGGCAGCAACACAGTCGGGTGGACGATGTCACCCGAAGAAGAAGGCACGACACATTTCTTTAACCAGATGGTTAAGAAGCCGGCCAGCAACACCTTGCGAGACATAGGCTGACGGGCCTGATGGTGAAAGCTCCGAAGAACATCACCCTTCTCGAAAGGACCATCATCTTCTGCCACGACGATGTCCTTTTCAGCATGCACCTCCATCCGTGCCAAGATGTCTTCTTCAGCAACTCCGCAATGAGCTGCCTCAGGCGCACTAGTCATATCCGGGAACAAGTAGTTCCCCCAGCTCTTCAAGCTCTTCGAGCTACCTTTGCCACCAGTGTGGATGCTGGAGCAAATGTGCAAATGGCACATCAATTCCCGATATGTCTCGAGCAGAGCAGGCTCCTGCTTCTCCAGAATAGCCAACTCCGCCTCACAGAGAAAGTACTCTTCGTATGGAAGAGACCCGAAGGGCAAAGCAGAGATCTCCCGCATCTCGTGCAGGGCCATGCCCAACTCACCAACTGGGGTGAAGAAAGTCCCCGAGGCCGAGCAATACAACTCAAGGATGGCGTAGAAGCACGCCACCTTCATCTCGATGCCGTAGCAGGTCGCCCTGACGGCCTCATGGAGGTTTAACCTCTCTAAGTCTCCCTCAAAATGGGTGAGGATATAGTTGGTCAACTCCGCCCACCACGATCTAGGAGGGTGGACCCAACCGGGAGTCCTGAAATCGGTGGCGGGGTAGTTCCCGTCAACTTCATAGAACTGAGTGCCAAAGGTCGGCGCCGCAGCTGGGTTCTCTCCTACTGGAAGGTCCCGCGATACCTTCCCAGGGTATAGCCCCATTATGCTACGAGGATGGCCCGCCCTCGAGTAGCCGGACTGGAATGTCAACCTCCCGACACTTACAGACTCGGCGTTTAGGCTCACGCCCCACGCCATCTTCCGAGCCTGAGTCGCGCTCGCGAAGGAAGACAAAGCAAAATGCCGCTTAGAGGACGGGAGATAGAATCTCTCGCCGTCCAACTGGAAGATCCACTGGCCTTCACCGGCCTGCAGCTGGCGATCGGGATCTGGTGCAGCATCCCCGAACATGAAGTCAGGCTTTCTGTAAGCCTGACGGTCGATATCTTCAAGTGGAGCCGTAGTCAAGATGCTCCGCATGGCCTGCGGACGACCCTCCTGGATGAGCGTATCCCGTACAAGGGAGCTCGGCTCACTAAACAACGAAGCCTGCCCATAGAACTGCAAGTTGATGCTTCCGCCTGCTCGACTGGCTACACCGAACAGACTGTTCTGGAGGCCGGAGGCGTAATGTACTGAAAAAAAAAAAAAAACAAACAGAAATGAGCTATGATTAGTTCACCAATCAAGTGGATGCGAAAGCATAAAAATTCACTAAGGCATAGCCTTGCCCAGCAAGCAGGGCCTGCAAGGCAATAGCTTTGAAAAAGCTTCACTTCATGGATAAGACTGCATCTCTGCAGAAAATATCCAAAGCGCCAACTTCGCTTAAAGCAGGAAGTGGCATAGCCCTAACGGCTGACGTCATCAAAAGGACATCATCGTCAACAGTCGTCCTTCGTAGCCACGACTGAAGGGACACGACCCACATCATGTTCCTCAACAGGATGGAGATTGCCCAAGCAATGGCTTCCTACGAAAGCCTAAAAGAAGAACTGTTCAGTTCTTACTTCCCTGGTGCAAGCAAAATAGGGAAGTTGAAGGGAAACGAGTTTCCTGATAAGGACAGATCATACTCGATCGTCCTAATGGTCAAATATCGACTCCAAAGGAGCAAGACCACCATCTTTAAGAAGAGTCTCTTACCAGCGACAGGTCGCTCAATGACCGGAGGAGGAGGAGGGCCCTCCGCTGCAGAAGTCGCTGCTTCCTTACCCGCTCGTCTTTTGGGCGCCATCGAAGAAATGCAAGGGTTCTCAAAGAACTCTGAAGCAAAGAAGGAGGAAGAAGGAGAGGAAAAGACAGAAATTTCTCTGAAAAAGGAGATCTTTTCCATGTTCATCCCGATCGGGCTTTTATAGGCCAATCAGCGCCTAAAACGAGGCCTCGAAAAAAGGCCCATGCCGCCGTTTCGAATTAATTCGAAACAGCGCCCGAAGCGCCTTCCCGAGAAGCGCCGGTTCAACTCTACTAAGAGTTAACTTCGCACTAGTGTAAAAGTGCGGACTTCGCACAATCCTTCAAGGGCTTCGATGAAAAGCCTACCTTAGCCCTCTAAAAAGCGTGCTGCTCGCGGTACACACCAGTCTCGCGAAGATCATTCGAAGGAAGGACTATGTCCTTAGCTCCGCACACAGTTTAGCCCAGCAATGGCCAAACTCTCAGTGAAAGTAAGCAAAAATCAGATGATCAGACGATGAACTTTCATTGATTCAAAAGCAAGGGTACATTTGATATTACATCAAAGTTGTGTTTTATATAACACACCAAGCTACCTAACAAGGTCATGTGCATATAAGCGGTTTTATCTGCTCCCAGGCCAGACCAACGGGACAGGAAGGGCCTTCCTCCTGCATAAGGCCGTAATCAGTGGCGCCACAAGGACACGGTCATTTTTCTCCACAAAATGGCAGATCTTGCCAGGCCCATTTTTTTTGAAGCCTGGCAATAAAAACCTATCGCCGCCAACACGATAGATCACGTATAATGGGAATCGGCAGTGGTACCAGTGATCTAACAGGCGCGATACCCGCTTTCCTGAAGTGGATCGCCCCCAAAGGCCACCAAAGTTGAAAGTCGGCAATGAGGCCGGCGATCCCACAGACGACGCCCATTATCTTGAAGCGGATCCTCTCCGATAAAGGCGGCGGCCAGCCTCACCTCAGAACGAATCATCACGGATAAGAGGCTGCCAACAGCCCCTGGGACGCGCATCCGCTGCCCCGAATTGTTCCTCCTGCTTAAAAGTAAAGCTTCAACCGGGGAAGCATAAGGAAATTTCATGGTTTCTTCCATCAAGTTACCAGACTGGCAAGCATAGCTCACTGCAAGGCAAATTGGAGCAAGTTAGCAGTCAAGCACAGAAAGAGCTGCAAAAACATTAAGTCAGATTCTTCAGCGGCAAAGTGATCCGACTTCAGTCAAAGCAGAGGATAAGCCCCGCCTGCGCAGCAACCATGGGCTGGCTCAGCAAACGCCAAGTCCTAGCCTCACCTCTATGGCAAAGTCAGACACAGTCTCAACATTCACCAATATGGCAAGACTGGCTCAACCTTTGAAGAGACCAAGTCCTAAGGTCTGCCTGTGTAGCGGACTTAACATGCAGTGATCTTTCTCTGATTAAGTCAAGATGGTAGCTTCACAGGGAAGCTGTGCTGAAATTCTTCTCTGACAGATCAGCCAAGTGCAAGATGAAGGTCGAGGGAAGTTAATTCCTAAAGCAGCCGTCAAAGCTAAACTAAGGGAGATGAATTCCCTAAAATTGGTGAAGTCGTTGAACGATCAAGACTTACTGGTCCTTGGCCGGTTAGACAACTAGAGTGGGTTTTCCCACTAAATCAGAGATCTGAGTATCTCTCACAACCAAGAGAAGAGAAGAAAGGCAAAACATTTCTCTTCAGAGGACCTCAAGTGTCCTATTTATAGCCCCATGGCCTGAGCGCAACCACCCCAAGCGTGGAAGCACGGGCGCATTCAAGGCATTTATTGCGCCTTGATGGAAGGGACGGTTTTCCTGGAACCGTGCAAAGGGAGAAAACGTCTCCCTCATGAAAGGCACTTATGGCACCTTGAATAAAGGGAATATCCTCCCTTGGAAACGTGCAAATCGGAGAACATCTCTCTCGATTGGCGCGAAAGGAGGAATGATCCTCCTCGTAACCGCCCCACGGCAGTTGGCTTTGAAAAGGCAACAGGAGTTCCAAAGCGAACTTATTTCTTGGAAGCCCAGATACGGAGCTACCCCGACGCGAAGCGACTCGCGAACCAGTACAATTCTTCGGCGAATTCATCCCAAAGCAGGATTGAAAGCGAAGCTGAACTCAACCATCATGGCGATGTTCATACTCCACACCACCATCACAGCAGTTCAAAGTGTTTCGGAGTCTGAGCTATTGCAGACTCTCGAAAACTTTGAAGGGGGTCTTGTTGACACTTAAAAAAGACAAGATTCTCATTGGTCCGAACGATGTCTAAACTTGTTGACATTTACAAAAGACAAGGGACAGACGAGCTGAAGACCAGTTTTCATCCACCTCCAAGGGACAAGGAAGCAGCTTGGACTCCACTGATCCAGCAAGCAGAACAGTGAACCCGGATTGTTTCTAAACAGACCTCAGCAGGTCTAAGATGCTAGCATTTAGCATTACATTAGCCCGAGGAGATAGCCTCGATTGAGAGGCTAGCATCATCCAACTTCGCCAAGAACCTAATTGACAGCTTCGCCGAAAAGCCTCTTGTCGGATTTCGCTAAGGATCGCCTCTAGCTCCGCTATGAGCTTCAAAGCGGGCAGCTCCGCTATCAGCCTGCTACGGTCAACCGTTGACTAATCAAATCTCCTGATGAGATTGGATCCAAACAAATCAAATCCAATCAGGATTCAAATATGGCAGTGATTGCCGCTATCTCTTGACTTTCTTGAAACGAGTAAGAGGATCAAGGAGAATCTCCCAGTAATATGGAAAGGATCAAAACAGATCAACCGACCTGCCAATTCTAGCTCCGCAGAAGCTATCCTAGCCTCGCAGTAAGGCTACTTTCCAGATTCAAACAGATTCGGTTCAATCTGTTTCCATATCTTCAAGGGGACGATTATACCCTTGCTTTCCCTATAAATAGCCCGCCAGGGGTACAAGGAGAGGGGGATCGATCGATAAAAAAGAGAGAGAGAAGACTCCACAAGCAGAGGCTTCTTCACGACGCACCGTGCGCTCTCTAATTCAGAGACCTTTCAAGAGAAATACTTCTCTTTTCAGGGTGGCGATACCCTAACAACCCCTTTTTTCTCAAGGAACTCCGGAACCAGGCGAGAAGGAATTCCTTATTGAAGGCGGTTTTGAGAAGTAGCAAGAGGGTTCTACCAACCTTCTATTCTCTGATTCCCCGAACCAGGCGAGAAGGGAATCTCATCGCTCGTATCGTCAAAGGGACAAAGTGGTCGCGCGCTGACCAGACTCCTATCGGCACATCATCCCAGAATCTCTGAGGAGATCTACTTGTAATCTTTTGAGAATACTTGTAATTTAGCTCCTCAAACTTTTATTTGTAAGTTTTCCCCCTTTGCAAACATAATGGAAAACAATGTCCATCTAACATACTCAATGACACGGTGATTCACCTGGATCCGCTGCTGATATGACCGTGAATGATCCAAACACTCAATGACCTAAAGATCCTGCCGTTTTGCACACATTACTTAACTTCACTAAATGAATAATTCTAATATTCAACTTAACATTCTTAAAGAGATACCTGGGCAAAGTCGATCTTAGCAGATTGATGTGTATCCTACAAGTAAAGAACATCAGAATTGATTAGCCCAGGGTCCATTGGAGCCTCATCTGCATATAGTTTCAAATTTTTAGCAACAATAATAATCAAATTTAACTATCATTATTCTAAACTCTAATAATTAGTTTAGATACTTATGCATTACCTTAATAATATAATGATACGTCAATAATTTAATGATACACATACTTACCCAATGGAAAATGATGGTGTCAGTGGGTGAGGACATCTAACCTTGTAATGCCAAATTATTTGCAATTACCACATCTATTGCTTCTGTGGCCTCATGCTCTTCATTTATAGTACCATATATGTGAACAGAAGGTGGGTGACCCAATAACTTTCTAACTTCAGGGGGTAAGATAGTGGTTGACACTTATAAAAGACAAATTCCCAGATATTTTTACAACTAGTATGAACAATGTCTAACTTATCGACACATTCAAAAGATAAGTCGCAGACAAACTGATGACCAGTTCATTTTTTGACAAGTTCGTGCCCATCCCTGATGGATAGATAGTCATTTAGGCCCTACTGATTCAGCTAAGTGATCAGTAGACCAAGCATTACCTTAGAATAGGCCTAGACATGCCTATAAAGCTAAGTTAGTTCAACACTTAGTTTCGCCTGAGCCCAAAGGGCTAGCTTTACTTGAGAGGCTAAACTTGCCTAGCTCCACCTGAAGCTTTGCATAGCTCTGCTGAGAGCCATCTTTTAGCTTCACCTGAAGCATGGCATAACTCTGTCGAGATCTATCTTTTAGCTTCACCTGAAGCTTAGTGTAATGCCCCGATCCCGTGGGTACAGAGATGTTATTGTGATGTATACACAGTATGAAAATACCCTCAGATATGTATGCTAAGCATCAGTATAAGCAAGAATCAGACTATGAAAATACAAGGTGCATTATACATTCTAACACAAGAGTACAATTACAAAATAATTACTGGATGTGACCTAATATTACATCACCAACTAGCCCAAAAGTCAAAAAACAAAGAGATACACAAGTATGAGTATTATAAATGGCATTCATGAGTTACAAAAGAAAAACTAGAGAGCCGAGCAGGGGACCTGAAAGAAAAGGACCCCGGACAGGCAACCGCTGATCCACTATGTTACTGCAGCACAATTCTGATCAACAGGGAGTCCATCATGGTCCAAGCTTCGGGATCTGGACATGTAGGTCCAGGGAAGTCAGAAAGCTGCCCAATGAGTGGCAAGATGAGTGCCAAGTGATGTGCACAAATAAGCACACGTGTATTGATAAATCTGAGTGGAAGAGCAAGTATTAAAAACTGTATCGTGAGCATAAGCACACCCAAAAATGAAATGAGTCATCAAGTAATGCATTAAATACAAATGTGGACAAAACCAGTTGTATAAGTTTAGACTTTAGATTCATGAGATTGATACGTCGAAGAAATAATTCAAACAAGGAAACTCTCGTATATATGCCATATATCTCATGTCACCATAACCTGAGTTCATACAACTTGAGTTGCCTCAAAGAAACAGAATGAAAATATCAGGAATAATTACTGTATCACAGAAATCATATACAAGAGATGGGCATGATAACTTAATTAACAATAGAATCATCAGTATCACCTATTATTCTAATCATTTTTTCAGTATCCCATACCACTAGAAGTTCATACCAGGTTCATCCTCTAGTAGAACTCAATTCGAACTCTGATATACTGATACCATTATTCAGATGAGAAAGTGATTCAATAACACCGCTACTGAGTTTATTATTATTTGGTAATTAAGTTATATCTGGGGCACGGTTAGGTGTTGTGTGCTTAAGTATACAAGTGCAAGCCAGTAAACTAAAGATCAAGAAATCCAGTGCAGTAACTTAGAAATCACATATAATAAAGCAGGGCGTCAGCTCAAGTCATATTACATAAATAAGTAGATTATAACAGTATAGCAGGTCACAAGCAAGAGTTAGCAAATCAAGTTGTACAGCCCAGTATATAATAACTTCATGAGATTAGTACGTCAAAGGAATAATCCAAACAATAAAACCTCATATATATATACACCTTATGTCTCATGTCACCATAATCTGAGTGTATACAATCTAAGTTACCCCATGCAAGAGAATATTAAAGTGTTATATTTTAAGTTATCCAATAATAATCAGTACCGTCTGATACTTCAATCACTCCCTGCTAGTATCTCACACCGCTGAAGTTCGTACTGGAGCTGACACTCTAGTAGAACTTATTCGGATCTAATATGTGAGTAGCAGAACCCGAACGAAGGAGAGATCAAATATCCCACGTTCCTAATATTATTATTACTTGGTTATTAGGTAATTGTTATCTTATTTCTCATCTGATCCATATGCTTCGGTATGTGTCCTAGCGTCCCAATACACATACATCCACTTATGGGTAAGACGAGTGTTAATGAAAGCTGATGGGGGCATCAACGAACTATGTTTACAAATGGATCCCGTTGATACACGACCCAGGATTGTTCTAGTACTTCCCTAGAACCTACCACTAGGCAAATAGGAGTGGGTCTTATTGTATGCCAATCAGGAATGTAACAGGAGTAAGGGTGTCAGTACCCCACCGGAACACCTGGAGGTTCATAAGTAGAACTGAAAGATTTTAATTGCACAACATCCTATACCACTGTAAACACGATCTCAAATTGATATCCACCAATTCCCCATCCCAATGCAAGTTGTTTAATTATTACAGATTAGTTATGATTATCAGTTTACATGGAATAATAGGAGTATCATAACAAGAGGAACAAGCAGGAATAATACATGAGTAACAGGAGGAACATGCATGTATAATACAGGAGTACAGGATGGCATGAGTATAACATGATGATACTGTCAAGTCCCCGTAAAAGAGATAATCAAGCAACAGGCAAGTAATCGATCAGGTAACATGTGATCAGGTGTCAGGTAACAAGTGTCAAGTAATAACATACAGGTGTCAGGTGGTAATACGTCAAGTGATCAACAAAGTAAGTGTCAACACAGTATATATTGTACTATTGAATAATACTATACGGGAAAATAGTACAGATACACGAGATAAGTATGAATATCAGAAAATAATATAGCTTTAGAAAAATAGTTTAAGATTTCAAACTTTGCACAACCATCAGAAACGAATTAATTGAACAATCAAGTAGGCAAGCGAGCGAGCGAGCGAGCAAGCGAACATCCAAGCGGAGCTAAGCAAAGCTGGAGCGAAGCTAACGTATAGAACTAAACGCCATCATGCTCAGCGTGATTACCGCTTACGACACAGCTAAATGCACATGACAAAGTGAGCGTATGAACGCTATGCTATCGCATGTGGTGAAGCCGCGATCATGATATAACTACGCTCAAACGACGTTAGCGGTAAAGTGTTGATGCTAGGTTCACCTACCAGGCGTAGCGTATAGAAAATCCAGAGGACTTTATAAACCTCAGAAGGTTTAACCCGGAGGTCATAGCATAAAATTGTAGAGCGGTTAAGCCCGAAAGCTGAATAAGTACCTGCAGGAGATGTTAGAACCAAACAACACATGCATATATAAATAACAACCAAGAGAATAGCCAAATGGTTAAGCCCAAAGGCTGAGCAAGCTGGAGTATAGCTAAACTGTGTATGACGAGGTTATGTAATTAAGCTCGTCTCACAAACACACGGTATAGCTAGTAAAATCTAAGGGGTTAGTCTGAAGATTGAGCAAAGCGGGAGCGTAGTAAGCCCTTCCTGACGTAATGTCCAATAGGCTAATTACACAGTCACACAACTTAGCGAGGTTCTCGACGAAGCTGAAAAACCCAGGGAATTTAATTTCGGGGACTAACCATCACGAAGGGTCGGCCATGTATGATAATAGAGTAGATATCATAGCAGTATATATGTACAAGAATTAAACTACACTATTACAATCATTCGTCACACCAATACCAAATACATGTCCACAAAATGCAAGTACATGCCCACACCAGTACAAATACACCGGCCATAAAATTACCGATACAAATACAGTCTACAAATACAAATACAATCAGAAAACAATCAAACACCTATTGAAATAAGGTACCCAATAAAGCGAGAACACTCGCCTAAATTACGAAAAATGCAAAATTCGGAACTCCAAAAACACCACGCATGAGTACGTGCCACAAATTAGAGAGAAAAGAGAGAAAAACTAAGGGTAGAGAGGAAATCAAGAGAGAGAAAGAACAAGGAGAGAGGGAGAGTACTAAAAGAGAGAAAAAAAGAGAAAAGAAAGGGGGCTGGTCCCCTGCTCACGCACAGGCCAGGAGGGCCACAGCCCAGGGTGGACATGCTCTGGCCGCGGTCACATGGCCAGGAGGCGTGGGCCAGCCTTTGGCTGGCGTCGGCAGCCCATGGGAAGCGAGGGGAGGAGGAAGGTAATGTTGGATTGAGGTGATTTGGGTGGTGGTTTTGAAGGTAGTGGAAGTGGTGGTTGTGGGTGGAGATGATGTAATTGGAGGAGATGGGAGGAAAGAGGAGGTGGTTATGGGTATTGTTCATGGTAGTGATGAGGTTGATGGTGGTGGTTGTGAAGGAGAAGGCGAAATCTAAAGATGGTGGTGATGAGGAAGAAGAAAGTGGAGATGGTGGTTGATTGGAGGTGAATTGAAGAAGATGGAGAGGACTTTGATGAAATTGGTAAGGTGGTGGAGTGAGAGGAGATGGAGGTGGCTATGGGGTGGCACGCCGGCCGTGGGAGCGTCACTGGTGGTGAGAAGGACGATAAAGTTGGTGATGTGGTAGCGGGGATGATGATAAAGGTGGATATGTAGATCTTAGTGGTGCAGTTGAGAGGAGGAGGGAGAGTTAGAGTCGTGGCCGGAGATGGGGAGCTGTTATCGGCTTGGGCATCACTGAAGCAGCCGCCCGCGGTTGTTTTCCATTGTTTTTGCAAAGGGGAAAACTTACAAAAAGGGGTCGAGGAGCTAAATTACAAGTAATTCTTTGAAGTAAAAAGATTACAAGTAGATATCCTCTAAGATTTCTGGGGAATTGTGCCAGTAGGAATCTGATCAGCGCGCGATCACTTTATCCTTTTGACGATGTGATCGATCAGACAATCGGACTGCTGCCTGATGGGATTCCCTTCTCGCCTGGTTCGGGGAATCAGAGAACAAAAGGTTGGTAGAACCCTCTTGTTACTTCTCGAGCTGCCTCCGCTTGGGAATTCCTTCTCGCCTGGTCCCGGAGATTCCTTGAAAGGGAGGAAGATCTTAGGGTATTAGCACCCTGATTAGAGAAGTAGTTCTCTGAATACTTGGAAGCAAGAGAGTAGGTCTCTGTCTTTTTTCCTCTCTTCAGGGGGGTCTCGGTCCGTCCTCTGTACGCCTCTGGAATGATATTTATAAAGAGAGCAGGGGTATAATTGTCCCTTGAAAATCTGAAAACAGATTGAGTCAATCTGTTTTAATCTGGAAAGTAGCCTCGCCGCGAGGCTAGAGATAGCTTTTGCGAAGCTAGGAATAGCAAGTAGTGCTAATCTCTTGATCCGCTCTGCTAAATGAGGGATGTGCCCTTGATTGTTTCAAATAACTGAAAGATTTCTTCTGATCTCCTTACCTGATTAGGAGAGTCAAAAGATTATGGCAAGCAACTGCCAAACTGATCTCAATTAGATTTGATCTCATCTGGATTAAATTTCATCTGGAGATTTGATTGGTCAAAGGTGACCATAGAAGACCCGCAACAGAGCTGCCGCGTCGAGCTCACAGCGGAGCTGGAAGGAGCATCTAGCGAAGTTAGAAGAAAGCTCTTCAGCAGAGCTGGATAACTTCGTGGCAAAGTTACCTTATCAATTACCCTTTTGCGCAGCTGTATGGGTGCTTCGAGCGAAGCTAACTCTCTGTGGAGTTAACTGAGTATTTCCGTGCGAAGTTGTAAGTTAGCTCGCAGCGAGACTGTGAAGGAGTTTTCTGCGATGCTAAGCAGCTTTGGCTTCTTATGCGAGACTTTATCTCGTGGGCTCGTGCGAGACTAAGTGTTGAGCTAACTTAGTTTCTCTGGACCTGCCTGGGCCTTCTCACGAGCTTTTCTTGGCTTACTGTCTGTTTTGCTGGATCAGTAGAATCCAAGTTGCTGATTCGTCCCCTTTGAGATGGGTGAGGAATTGGTCGTCAGCTTGTCTGCCGCTTGTCTTTTGTAGATGTCAACAAGTTAGACGTTGTTCAGGCCAGTTAGGAATCTTGTCTTTTTTAGAGTGTCAACAAGACCCCCTTCAAAGTTTTCGTAAGTCTGCAATGGACTGGTTCAGACTACGAAATACTTTGAACTGCTTTGATTGATGGTATGTGAAATGCAAACGACGCCATAGTGGTTGAGTTCAGCTTTGCTTTCAATTCTGCTTCCGGATTGGAATAAGTTCGCCGAGAATCATGTAGATTCGTGATTCTGAATAGCTTCGCGTCTGGATAACTTCGCGTTAACTCGGTGTTTGGAACGACGTTCCTTTCCTGAGGCTAACTGCTTTTCGGCTAGTTACGAGAGGGATTATTCCCTTTCCCGAGGTTGAAATAACCTCTCTTTCTCTTGCTTTTGTCGAGGGAGATTATTCCTTTCATCGAGGCTAAGCATTTAAATGCTTTAAATTTGCCCCGCGCTTTCAAGTTTGAAGTAGCGGCGGTGCGATCAGGCCATGAGGCCTATAAATAGGACACTTGAAGTCCTCTTCAGAAAACATACTTTTCATGACATCCCCTCGTTGCCCAGGGAAGGAGACTCAGATCTCTGAAATAGTGGGGGCGCCCACCCTGGCCACTAACCGGCCAAGAACTGGTGGGTCTCGGTTATCCAGAGACTTTTACCAATAGAATGGTGACTTTAGGGAGCTTACCTCCCTTAATCTTAGCTTTACCAGCTACTTCAGGGATTGATTTCCCTTGTTCTTCATTCTGTATCTGACTGATTTGCAGAGAAGGGCTTCAGCCCTATTTTCCAGCTTCTCGGCGAAGCTATCATTCTCGCTTGATTAGAAACAGACTTTCCCATGCAGGGTTCCTGTCTTGATCTATTGAATCTGCCTGTTAAATCTGCCACGTAGGTAAGAATTGAGACTTAGTCTCTTCAAGGTTTAGCCAGTCTTGCCATATAGGTGGGGCTAAGACTATGTCCCCCTGGACCAGTCTGGCTTAGCCATATAGGCGAGGCTAGTACTTGGCCCTTTTTGATGCTTCTTCAGTCTAACTGCCTTAGGCGGAGCTAAGACTTGGCTTATGCTGAGGTAGCCCATCATCACTGTGCAAGCGAGGCTATCCTCTGCTTAATTGAAGTACTACTGGATCGGATATGAACTGATTCGCCCAAAGAATTTGACTTAGCATTTCATCTTTGCAGTTTCTCTTTGATTTAATGCTAACCTGTTTCCAATTTGCATTGCAGTGAACTGTGCCTGCCGGTCTTTTGTCTTGATGAAAGAGACCAGAAACTTGCCTCTTGATCTTTCAGTTGAAACTTTAATCCTAAGCAGGAGGAACATACTAGAGCAATTGATGCGTGTTCCAAGAAGAGGTTGGCAGTTGCTTATCCGAGATGATCCACTTCGAGAAGGGGCTGGTAGTCACTTATCCGAGATCATCCACTTCGGGAAGGCGGACGTCACCTGTAAGGTCTCGGATCCTTCCTTTGCCAATTTTCATCAAAGAAGATCCAGCTTTCTGGTGGCAACCGGTCCTTTGTTAATTTTCATCAAAGAAGATCTAGCTTCTTGATGGCAAAATCTGCCATTATGCGAAAGATTACGGCCTTGTGCAGGAGGAAGGCCTTTCGTGTCCAGTTGGTTTGGCTTATCACCTTTAAAGTAGATAGGACAACTTATATGCCTTTGGAGCAATGATTCGGTTGTACGAAAGATCACCTTGATGTAGCGTCAATGTATCTTCCCTTTTGAATCAATAAAAATGTTTATTTTTCGCTTATCTGCTTTGTTTCCCTCCTCTTCCTTTTGAATTTTGAAGGCAATTGGAATGGACTGGCGGAGCTAAACTTCCTGCGAAGTTAAAGACAGAATCCCAGCTAAATCAGGAACGAGCTTCCAGCGAAGCTAGCATGAATTTTCTGCAAAGTTAGAGCCGAGCTTTCAGCGGGGCTAAGGTTCATCTTTCAGCGAAGTTACTCAAACGTCACATGAGGTCGACGCTGAACTCACGACGGAGTTAGCCCTTAGCGGGGCTGAAGCAACGCTTCTCGGGAAGGCGCTTAGGCGCCGTTTCAAATTAATTTGAAACAACTGCCTGCGCTCCTTTCAAGGAGGCGACATTTAGGCAATCATCCGCTTATAAAAACCCGATTAGGCTGAAAGAGAAGGCACCACTTCCCTTTGAATTTTCAGAGAACTCCAAATCTCTTCTTCTTCTTTCTTCTTCGTTCAAGCACTTCTTCAGTTCTCCAATGGCTCCCAAAAGACGGGCAGGAAAAGAGGTAGCAACCTCTACGACGGAGGGTCCTTCTCCTCCTCCGGTCATCGAACGACCTATCGCGGGTAGGGATCTTTCCCTTTTGTTCAGAGATTTTCATCTCTCTTTTAAAGCCAATTCCTAGCTATTCCCTGAGGAATCTAGAACGATTCATTGTGATCTCAGGGAGTTCAACTCCCTTAATTTCCCTTGATTTCTTGATTGGGAATCTAAGAACCGAAGGGGTTTCTTCTCCAAGCTTCTATGCGAAGCTAACCCTTAGGCGGTTCACATCCTATCGAATGATAGGATGCGAAACTAACCCTCAAAGCATAGCTGAAAAGGATCTTAATGCCCTTAAAATAATTTTTAGGTAACAGTACCCTTCTGACGAAGTTAGCCCCTGGGGCTTTGTCGCGTTCTGTTGTCCGAGGTCAAGCTTCTAGAGCGAAGCTACAAGCTTCCAGAGCGAAGCTAATACTTAGATACTTTTCTGCATCCTGCCTTCATATAGAGTGCGGAGTTAAGCTGTAGCTGCGAAGCTGAGCTTCGGGGCGAGCTAAAGCTAGGCTTGTCTTGCTTGAGGGGGCGAAGCTATGCCTTAAAATTTTTCTGGATTTGGCTTTCTCTTGTCAACTGAACTAATTTAGTTTCGTCTTGTCTCTGCAGTGCACTATACTCCCGGTCCTCTGAACAGTCTTTTTAGAACGGCCAAAGGGCTGGAAGACAATGTTAGCTTGCAGTTCCAAGGGCAGGCTTCACTATTCAGCGAGCGGAGCGCTCTTGGTCGGGATGCACTTATTCATGCTAGGGATCAGCGCACCATGAGGAGCATCTTAACTACTGCTCCCTTTGAAGATTCTGACCGAAGAATCTATCGAAAGCCCGGCTTCATGTTTGGAGATGCAGCGCCAGACAATGATCACCAGCTGCTAGCCGGAGAGGGGCAGTGGATTTTCAAACTGGATGGCGAGAAGCATTATCTTCCATCTAGCAAGCACCACTTTCCCTTGTCCTTCTTTCAATGTGTGACGAGGGATCGAAAGATGCAGTGGCAAGTGACGCGGACTACCGATTCCGTTCACGTGGGGAAGTTGATAGCTCCGTCTCCTGGTTATACAAGGGCGGGTCCTCCTCGCTGCATATTGGGTCTCCACCCTGGGAACGTACTTCGGACATCCCAGTGGGAGAAAATCCCGCGGTGGCTCAGACTTTTCGAAATCAGTTCTTTAAGGCTCATGGTAATTATCCAGCCACTGATTTCAGGACCCCTGGGTGGATTCATCCTCCCAAGGCATGGTGGAGGGACTTGACTTTATACGTCCTTGCCTATTTTGAAGAGGAGTTGGAGAGGTTGGGACTTTACGAGGCCGTCAGGGCGACCTGTTACGACATTCAGATGAGCGTAGCGAACTTCTACGCCATTTTTGAGTTGTACTGCCCAGCTACAGGGACCTTCTTCACCCCTGTTGGCAAATTGGGCATGGCTTTGCACGAGATGTGGGAAGTCTCTGCTCTGCCTTTGGGGTCTCTCCCATATGAAGAATATTTCCCTTGAGAGGCGGAATTGGCACTTCTGGAGAAGCAGGAGCTCGCCTTGTTTTAGACTTACCGGGAGTTGATGTGCCACCTTTACATTTGCTCAAGCATGCATGGGAGCCATAAGGGAGCTTCATGCAGTTTGAAGAGTTAGGAAATTATTTGTTCCCTGACCTAGAAGGTACTCCCGAAGCAGCTCATTGTGGAGTTGCAAATGAAGACATCTTTCGCTAGATGCAAGAGCACTCTCAAGGGGATTTGATTCTGGAAGAAGATGGTGGACCCTATGAGAAAGGTGATATTCTTCGGAGTTTCCACCACCAGGCTCGTCGACTGACGTCCCGGAAGGCACTTCTAGCTGGCTTTTTAACGGTTTGGCTGAAGAGATGCGTGGTGCCATCTCCGTCTAGCGACGTCATTCATCCCATTGTGTTATTACCGGCTGTTCGTCTAGTCCATGGTCATTCTCTTGGACTTCTTCCAGTAATGGTGTGCTATATTCAAAGAGGTCTTCGTGCATTGACGGAGGCTTTCTGTAGGCCACCAACGACGAAGCGGAGAAAGGGGACTATCTTGCCTTGCGACGGACCAAACCACAGAATTGGTTTGCCATATACTTATTTGATGGCATGGTTCGCCCTTCACTGCCCCTTTATCATCCAAAACCGGTGAGGAGCCCCTAGAAGGTGTTCGAATGGCGCTTCTCCGTTGATTCGAGGGGTGTTCGTGGTCACGAACTTATGTGGCTGCGGTCCGCAAACTGCTGTGCCATCATGACGTCTACAACCTTTTTCAGTGCTTTCCCTATATTCGTGATGCAGGCTATGGTGAAGAATTCAAGGATGTAGGGGAAAGGCAGACGTCGTTGAGTCAGGGAGTCTTCGAATGGCTGGTTAGCATCCGGCCATCTCACTTGTTGTATAGAAGCGGGGACACCTGTTACCTAGAGCCCTATGTTCCGAGTCGGTTTGCTCGTCAGTGTGGGTATGACCAACTGTATGTAGGTAATCTGAATAGCAGCCTGGCCTTCATGGGGAGCTTCATCGATGGAGCTCATGCCTGGTGGTTTTATATTGCTGGCTGTACTGAGGCACAGCTATGCATGCCGCTGAGACTCCGAACCTTCTGACAACCCTGGGATTCTGTCAGTGGTATAGAACTTCGAACTCCACACCAACTGGGTTTTCTATTAATTCCTTTGGTGTGAAGTTGATCTCTCAGCGGTTGAAGCGGAAGGTCACTGAGAGAAGCGAGGGTAAGAGGGTCCGCATGCCAGGTCTCGAGGAATTCATTACTGTTGATAATAGCAAGGCTTCGGACACAGCAAGTCCCCGCTTCGAAGGGGATACAGGTGCTGAGGCTCCGGCAGCTGCTTCTGGTGGGGTAGGCACAACCCCCATGGACGATGTAGAGGTGGAGGAGTTGGAGGAAGAAGATCCCGATGTCCACTTCAAACGAAAACGGCAAGGCGGATCTCGCAGGAAGAGGGTAGTGAAGAAGCCTCGTCCTACGCTCCTACTGTTATTGCAGAGGGCGAATCATCTACAATGCCTCCTCCTCCTGCTTCATTAGTCATTAAGCTGTCGGCTCCTAGGCAGACCGCTGGTAAAGCTGTTCCGGACCCGAGTAAGATTGTAACGCCCCGATTCCACGAATAGGGGGACGTCACTGCGACGTATATACGTAGGTCAGAAAATGCCCCACACGTATATACGCTAAGCAAATAAGTACGACAAGAATCAGAGTACACGACAAAGCGTGGTATCCATACATATGCCAACTAAAAAGTACACATACAAAGTCATCACAGTATGATAAACATATACACATCACATGTGTCTTTTATCACAACCCAGTCCAAAAGTAAAATATACAATAAAGACACAAAATGCTCACGAGTAGGATGAAGATCCCGTGAGTCAAAAGAGATGTCTGGCACGGAGGAACTGGAGCTAAACAGCCTGCTCACTAAGGAAAGCTCGATCTACTGTGGACGACTCCACTTCGATCCAAGCTTCTAAACCTGAACATACAAATCCAAGGGAGTCAGGACCTCCCAATAATGAACAGGCTACAGCCAAATGGCAAGATGCAAGAATAGGAAGGTTAGAATACAAGTATAATGAGTAGGAACAATAATATCATAAAACAAGAAATCCAGGATAAAACTGATTATAAGCAAGATTGATTGTATACGCTTAAGTCACGGTCCCATGAGACTAATACATCGAAGGAATAATCCAAACAAGGAAACCCTCATCTATATACCGTTATCTCATGCCACAGAAATCCAAGCGTATAAAATCAGAGTTGCAAATCATATGAAAGTCAAACAGGAATATATAACAAGAATACTAAGAGTCATAACTGGAAATATAACTGGAATAACGGAAATCATAATAAGTGTCACAACTGGAAACATAATCTAGAATCATGATTGGAATCATAACAAGAAACATGAATCATAACCGGAATATCAAGAATCATAACAAGATCCATAACGGGTATCACTTATTATTATTACTCGTCTAACCCATATATCTAGGTATGTGTCTCGGTATATATCCCAACTCACATACATCCATATATAAGCTATCCGAGGATTGTTACCGGAAGCCGATGGAGAACTGATAACTCTTCTTATAGTAGTTTCCATACACCTGGAACCAGTTTGGAGGCCCAAAGTCCCCCTCACACGAATCTTCTGTGGGCCCAAAGTCCCACTCACACGAGACGTCAATATTTTATTCCATTACTATAAGCAAGGTATCATTCCGGCATCCATCACTTCCTCCCATTCCCCGTACAAGTTGTAGCTTATTACATAATTATCAAATTACGGGAATAACTGGACATAACAAAAATAGCCCAACAGATTCAAGAGGTGGCCCCCACAGATTCAAGAGGTGGCCCCCACCGTGTGGTGTGGCACTTAGTTCCATTCAGAATAACAAGACAGGATTCCCGTAAACAAGATAATCATAAAGTCAAGTATATCATGCTGGGTGTAAAGTGATAGCATGACAGGATGATGATATTTAACAAACAACCAAACATAACAAGAGATTAATAATAGTCCGGGTCAGTCATGACATAACAAGAGGGTCTTACTGACTGATAACATGTTAAGTGGTCAGATGATAACACATCAGATATCAAGTGATATACATGTGTTAAATGGAAGCATGTAACTGACAAGTCTGAAGTAATGACATGGCAAGTGGAAACATAGAAGAAACTCAGAGTTCAACGACCACGAAGGGTCTGCCACGCATGGTATACGATAAAGGAGTAAGAATATCACAGGCATGGTGCAAGTGTAAGAATGAAACAAGCAGTTGCATGGCAATACATAAACATAGAAATATGAAGTGACTAGAGGTGATATACATCAAATAAAGAGTCATGAAGTACAAGATACAAATACATGAACCAAGTATAAGATCTAAAGTTAAGAAGGTAAACAACTATAACAGACAGCTAAGATTAGTCGACTAGGGTCAAGGGAGTAGTCGACTAATAGAGGGGTTAGTCGACTAACAGTCTGGTATAGTCGACTAAAACTGTGCACCAGAGAGTTGGGTTTCTGATTCAGGAAAAGTTAGTCGACTAGGGTCATAGGGGTAGTCGACTAACAGACATGACAAGTCGACTGATAGTTAGGCTAAGTCGACTAATACTGTGATACAGAGAGTTAAGGTTTTGGTTCAGGAAAAGTTAGTCGACTAGGGTCAAGAGTGTAGTCGACTAAGGTTCTCTAGTCGACTGGTAAATTGGTGTAGTCGACTAAAACTGTGTTTCTAGAAAAAGCTACGTTTCAATAACAGATGGGTTAGTCGACTAGGCCCTAGGTCAAGTCGACTAATCGTGGTCAAAAACAGCGTACAGAACAGGATCTGGTGGTTGGGTTTGATGGTCTAAAAATATGATTTTGATGACATATCTACACAAGATATGAAGAGACAAGTATACTAAGAATGAAACAAGTCTTGGTGAGTAAAAATACTCACTTAGATCGGTTTAATCGAAGCTCCACGAGTTCGAAGAGATCGAGGTCGACAATACGATCCACGGCGATATCTCCGACGAAGAAAACTACGATCCAATCCAAAAGAAGGAGTTGAGGTTGAAGATGAAGACCTTGATGTTGTGGAGTTGGTGGTTGTGGTGATGGAGATGAAGAGGAATTTGGTGGAGGTTAGGGTTTTGGCTCTTGGTGAAGAGAAGTGAAAGAAAGGGGATGAAATGAAAAGGAAATGTATATATGGGATTTGGATTTTGTAAAGGAGTTGAAATTAAAGTAGATGAGAGGGGGTTTTTGCAAAGTGGAGGAGGGGGATGAGTGTCCCTCTCTTGGCCACTTGGCCGGCCATGGGAGAGAGAGAGAAAGAGGGGCATTAATGGTGGAGGTAGGTGGAAGTGAGTGGAGAGGAAAAAATTGAAATTTTGGAAAATTGGGAAATTGGAATTCTTTTGGCTTGTGGAGGAAGGAAAGAAATAAGGAGAAAGGAAAAAGGAAAAGAAATTTATAAAGAGAAGATTTTCTCTTGGGCTTAGAAAATAAAAATATTGAAAAGACAAGTTCCCGGGTTTAAGCCGAGTATACGGAAAACATTTCGGAAAATACCGAAATCGTCCGAAATTCAAGTATCTCGGAACGACTCGCAAATTTTACCAAAAATCAATAATAATATATGAAGACTCATAGTGAAATCCGTTTTAAGAAATACTTTATAGTTTTAAAACTAAAAATCCCGGAATCAGTTACCTACCGACTCCGATGGAATTTTCATAAAATCATAAAATCCTCAGAAAAAGAATGTAGGTAGAAAATATGATTCTAAGGAATAAAGCCTAAAGGACCATCATGAAATTCCAAACTGTTTGAGAATTAAAAATCCAGGAATCGGTCAGCGGCACTGGCCGACACCGGTTTTGAAGAAATTCAATTTAATTCAAGAAAAATCTAGAAAATCATGAAAAATCTAATATATTGGAAAATAATATTTGAAACTGAAATCGGTCAAATCTACACATCAGAAAGACTAAATCGAATAATATACTATGATCGGGCCTTCGGTTCAGACTAGGGCTGACTCCGAGTCCACGAATCCAAATCCAAAATAAAACAATCATATAAGGAATTCATAATACAGAATAAATGCAGGAAACAAATTGAAAAAATACGATCGAAAATCTGAATACGCAACTAAGTACGTATTCCGGGAACGGGGTATTACAATCCACCCACCTTACAAAAATTGCGTCCTCGCAATTTCATTAAGGGGCAAATTGAACACAAAGGGGACAAGAGTGAAATCAAAGGCTTCGAAAAAAAAACCAAAACAGGGTTAAGATAAACACAGGAAGGACTAGGATGAACAATGAGAGAATGATAATGGAAATATTTAGAAAGATAGTCAACTCAAATACAAGATCTGGGGTAATAGTTACCATGATATCCTCAAGGTTCCTGCTCCAGGTACTGAGCTTCGTACTCTGCTGCTGCTTCATCTGATACTTCTGCCTCCATATTGTGAACTTGGCCTCTGCCATAATCTACTCTGGGTCTTGCTCCTCTCTGTGGATCATACCGCTGGGGTGGAAATGGAGCTCTCCGGTCCACTGGTTCTGGATTCCTTCTCAATGGCGGTGCTGGAAGTGCTGGGGCTGGAAGTGCTGGAGCTGGAAGTGTTGGTCTGACTGGTGCCATGTTCCCTACCCTTCTGAACGGGCAATCCCTTAGGCATGTCTATCTGTTCCACATGCCAAACAAAGTCCATTGGCCTTTCGACAATCTCTCTTATAATGCCCGGGTCTGTGACAGAAATTACATATTATCTGAGACAGAGGAGGTTGGAATAGTTTCTTGATCATCGGGCCATGGGTTGCCTTATCTGCATCTTCCTCATCCATCAACTCAAAAGGCCTCTTCTTGGCCTGGTTCCTCATCTGGTTCGCTTTCTTCTTCTCCAGTCCACGCTCCACTTCTCGAGCTATGGTGAGAACTTCTGAATAGGTCTTCAGCTGCTGGGGCATTAAGAAAACTTGTATATCCATCTGCAAGCCCTGCTGGAATCTGCTTGCCCGCTTCTCCTCATCCGTCACCATATACGGAGCAAAGCGGCTAAGTCGGAGAAATTCCGCGGCATACTCATCCACGGACCGATCCCGTTGCTGAAGTCTGATGAACTGTTCCTCCATGTCTTTCTGAGCTGTGACAGGGAAGAATCTGCTATAGAAGCTCTTGGAGAATGTGTCCCAAGTGACAGGCTTCTCCAATCTTGCCTTCTCAGCTAGCCACCAAGTTCTGGCTACATCTTTCAATTGAATCTTGGCGACTTCCACTTGATTTTCCTTTGGAACTCGGGCTGCATTCAACAAGTCTGAGGTGTCTGTCAGCCATTGCTCAGCATCCAGGGGTTTCTCTCCACCCGTGAATGTGGCTGGTTGCAACCGTCTGAAGTCTGATATGTTCCCTGGCCTTTGTCCTTTTGGAGCTGCCAACTCTTGCCGGAGGAGTTCTGTCTGTTGTTGCTGGTTCTCCATCATCATCTGGACAACCCTCAGAATATCCACATTCTCTCCCGCGGGTCCATTCGATGCTTGCCCAGAGTGATTACGGCCCGATCTTCTATCCATACTTAGACGGTGAAAGATGACTGGAAGAGCTGGAAAAATGGAAGGATTTCAGGACATAATGGATACATTGAAGGAATCAAGAAGGACTCAAGAAAGAATCAAGAAGGACTAGATAACTTTGTACATTGTAGTTGGCAATAGCAAATTACTAAAATTTGCTGCTTGATTGTACTATAGGTGGGAGAGCCTAAGCTCTGATACCAACCTGTAACGCCCCGATTCCACGAATACGGGGACGTCACTGCGACGTATATACGTAGGTCAGAAAATGCCCCACACGTATATACGCTAAGCAAATAAGTACGACAAGAATCAGAGTACACGACAAAGCGTGGTATCCATACATATGCCAACTAAAAAGTACACATACAAAGTCATCACAGTATGATAAACATATACACATCACATGTGTCTTTTATCACAACCCAGTCCAAAAGTAAAATATACAATAAAGACACAAAATGCTCACGAGTAGGATGAAGATCCCGTGAGTCAAAAGAGATGTCTGGCACGGAGGAACTGGAGCTAAACGGCCTGCTCACTAAGGAAAGCTCGATCTACTGTGGACGACTCCACTTCGATCCAAGCTTCTAAACCTGAACATACAAATCCAAGGGAGTCAGGACCTCCCAATAATGAACAGGCTACAGCCAAATGGCAAGATGCAAGAATAGGAAGGTTAGAATACAAGTATAATGAGTAGGAACAATAATATCATAAAACAAGAAATCCAGGATAAAACTGATTATAAGCAAGATTGATTGTATACGCTTAAGTCACGGTCCCATGAGACTAATACATCGAAGGAATAATCCAAACAAGGAAACCCTCATCTATATACCGTTATCTCATGCCACAGAAATCCAAGCGTATAAAATCAGAGTTGCAAATCATATGAAAGTCAAACAGGAATATATAACAAGAATACTAAGAGTCATAACTGGAAATATAACTGGAATAACGGAAATCATAATAAGTGTCACAACTGGAAACATAATCTAGAATCATGATTGGAATCATAACAAGAAACATGAATCATAACCGGAATATCAAGAATCATAACAAGATCCATAACGGGTATCACTTATTATTATTACTCGTCTAACCCATATATCTAGGTATGTGTCTCGGTATATATCCCAACTCACATACATCCATATATAAGCTATCCGAGGATTGTTACCGGAAGCCGATGGAGAACTGATAACTCTTCTTATAGTAGTTTCCATACACCTGGAACCAGTTTGGAGGCCCAAAGTCCCCCTCACACGAATCTTCTGTGGGCCCAAAGTCCCACTCACACGAGACGTCAATATTTTATTCCATTACTATAAGCAATGTATCATTCCGGCATCCATCACTTCCTCCCATTCCCCGTACAAGTTGTAGCTTATTACATAATTATCAAATTACGGGAATAACTGGACATAACAAGAATAGCCCAACAGATTCAAGAGGTGGCCCCCACAGATTCAAGAGGTGGCCCCCACCGTGTGGTGTGGCACTTTGTTCCATGTGGCACTTTGTTCTGAAGGATGGATTCTAGAGGTGGCCCCCACCGTGTGGTGTGGCACTTAGTTCCATTCAGAATAACAAGACAGGATTCCCGTAAACAAGATAATCATAAAGTCAAGTATATCATGCTGGGTGTAAAGTGATAGCATGACAGGATGATGATATTTAACAAACAACCAAACATAACAAGAGATTAATAATAGTCCGGGTCAGTCATGACATAACAAGAGGGTCTTACTGACTGATAACATGTTAAGTGGTCAGATGATAACACATCAGATATCAAGTGATATACATGTGTTAAATGGAAGCATGTAACTGACAAGTCTGAAGTAATGACATGGCAAGTGGAAACATAGAAGAAACTCAGAGTTCAACGACCACGAAGGGTCTGCCACGCATGGTATACGATAAAGGAGTAAGAATATCACAGGCATGGTGCAAGTGTAAGAATGAAACAAGCAGTTGCATGGCAATACATAAACATAGAAATATGAAGTGACTAGAGGTGATATACATCAAATAAAGAGTCATGAAGTACAAGATACAAATACATGAACCAAGTATAAGATCTAAAGTTAAGAAGGTAAACAACTATAACAGACAGCTAAGATTAGTCGACTAGGGTCAAGGGAGTAGTCGACTAATAGAGGGGTTAGTCGACTAACAGTCTGGTATAGTCGACTAAAACTGTGCACCAGAGAGTTGGGTTTCTGATTCAGGAAAAGTTAGTCGACTAGGGTCATAGGGGTAGTCGACTAACAGACATGACAAATCGACTGATAGTTAGGCTAAGTCGACTAATACTGTGATACAGAGAGTTAAGGTTTTGGTTCAGGAAAAGTTAGTCGACTAGGGTCAAGAGTGTAGTCGACTAAGGTTCTCTAGTCGACTGGTAAATTGGTCTAGTCGACTAAAACTGTGTTTCTAGAAAAAGCTACGTTTCAATAACAGATGGGTTAGTCGACTAGGCCCTAGGTCAAGTCGACTAATCGTGGTCAAAAACAGCGTACAGAACAGGATCTGGTGGTTGGGTTTGATGGTCTAAAAATATGATTTTGATGACATATCTACACAAGATATGAAGAGACAAGTATACTAAGAATGAAACAAGTCTTGGTGAGTAAAAATACTCACTTAGATCGGTTTAATCGAAGCTCCACGAGTTCGAAGAGATCGAGGTCGACAATACGATCCACGGCGATATCTCCGACGAAGAAAACTACGATCCAATCCAAAAGAAGGAGTTGAGGTTGAAGATGAAGACCTTGATGTTGTGGAGTTGGTGGTTGTGGTGATGGAGATGAAGAGGAATTTGGTGGAGGTTAGGGTTTTGGCTCTTGGTGAAGAGAAGTGAAAGAAAGGGGATGAAATGAAAAGGAAATGTATATATGGGATTTGGATTTTGTAAAGGAGTTGAAATTAAAGTAGATGAGAGGGGGGTTTTGCAAAGTGGAGGAGGGGGATGAGTGTCCCTCTCTTGGCCACTTGGCCGGCCATGGGAGAGAGAGAGAAAGAGGGGCATTAATGGTGGAGGTAGGTGGAAGTGAGTGGAGAGGAAAAAATTGAAATTTTGGAAAATTGGGAAATTGGAATTCTTTTGGCTTGTGGAGGAAGGAAAGAAATAAGGAGAAAGGAAAAGGAAAAGAAATTTATAAAGAGAAGATTTTCTCTTGGGCTTAGAAAATAAAAATATTGAAAAGACAAGTTCCCGGGTTTAAGCCGAGTATACGGAAAACATTTCGGAAAATACCGAAATCGTCCGAAATTCAAGTATCTCGGAACGACTCGCAAATTTTACCAAAAATCAATAATAATATATGAAGACTCATAGTGAAATCCGTTTTAAGAAATACTTTATAGTTTTAAAACTAAAAATCCCGGAATCAGTTACCTACCGACTCCGATGGAATTTTCATAAAATCATAAAATCCTCAGAAAAAGAATATAGGTAGAAAATATGATTCTAAGGAATAAAGCCTAAAGGACCATCATAAAATTCCAAACTGTTTGAGAATTAAAAATCCAGGAATCGGTCAGCGGCACTGGCCGACACCGGTTTTGAAGAAATTCAATTTAATTCAAGAAAAATCTAGAAAATCATGGAAAATCTAATATATTGGAAAATAATATTTGAAACTGAAATCGGTCAAATCTACACATCAGAAAGACTAAATCGAATAATATACTATGATCGGGCCTTCGGTTCAGACTAGGGCTGACTCCGAGTCCACGAATCCAAATCCAAAATAAAACAATCATATAAGGAATTCATAATACAGAATAAATGCAGGAAACAAATCGAAAAAATACGATCGAAAATCTGAATACGCAACTAAGTACGTATTCCGGGAACGGGGTATTACAAAGATCAGCTCCGTTCTTGCAATACACTTTTATATATTCCATAGAGCTCATTGTTTACTTCATGACTCAGGAACCGAGGCAGTGAAGGACCCGGGAGTCGAGGTCGCAGGAGAACAGGGGGAGCATTATGATCCCCTGTTCACTTATAAAGAAGGAATGAGGCTAGCTATTTTGCCTTCTCGAAAGAATCTAGAGGTGATGCGGCCGATGTAGGTCCTTCAGGTGCTGGGACCTCAAAAGGAAGCCCCATGGCCTCCAGCTCTATAGGATGGACCACCGAGGGTTTGGCGAGCGAAGATGGGCCGACCATCCGTGTTGACTCTGCCAAAGACTTTCCTATGGAGCCTGAGGGGACTGATGCCACGGTCGAGGAAGTTCGGAGAGAAACTGCGGCCAAGGCGACTGAGGCGATATCATCTTTTGGTAGTGCTTTGACTTTTTGTGAGTAATTCTTTCCTGATATCGATCATACTTTTGCTTAAACAGAGTCTTACTACAGGTGTTCCGCCCTTGGGTGCATCGACTTCAAGAGAGCCAACCAATCTTCCTGAGAGAATTAGGGGTGAAGTAAGTACTTCGACTATGGCGGACGCTGCTGAGTTAGATGCTTTGTATCACGGCTTGCCCTCTTATCACCCTGAACCGGAAAGTGATTTTAAAGAGACTGAGGGGATAGTGGTTACGGAATCAATTTCACTTCCAACTACATTGGTAAGTGAACTGCCAGTGGTTTCGCCAGCGCTGCCTATCCTGCCAATTGTGAAGCTGAAGGTGATTGCCAGTCCTACTTCTCCAACACTGGTGGTTGAGCCAACTCTCCCATAAGTCGTCACCAGTCCTACGTCAATTGTGGCTAGTGAACTGGTATCAATGAGGACTCCTCCGAGATCACGGGCGATTCCTCATATTGCTCCGGCCAGTGCTTCTACTATTCCTTCCACAGTTATGTCAGTGAAACCAGTGGAAGCTTTGTCTTCAGAGGCTGCTCGTTTACCGGGAGTAGTTGAGGCCGAGAATGAATTCGTGGCTGAGCTAGTTGACAGCTTTTATAAGGGCTTAAAGCGCTCCAATGCTTTGGTCTTGAAGGGCTCGACTACCTCATTCTCTGCTTTAAAGGTGGTCCTCTCCCGAAGCATTGACAGTATCCGAGACTTTGAAGGGAACGATCAGGCCGCCATATTGGAGCTTCTGGTGGACAGGCTTGAGACGGATGTGGACGAATGGCGCCGTCTTAGCCATTCAGATCTGGAGTCTTCAGTTAACGAACAGCTTGCGCACCTTGCTGCTTAAATGCATGAAACCTATCTCGCCGCTCAAAAAGCAGCCAAGGCAATTTCCTCTGACTTGAAAACCTTGGAGATGAGGAGAGTAGAACTTGGGGACGCCATAGATGCTTCTAACAGCGCTTTTTTGGACGCCGAGGATAAGATTGAAAAGGCCAAGGAAATGATCAGGAAGGCTAATCTTCTTTTGTCCAAGGCTGAACCTGTGCGTCTTGAAGAGATTGCTCGGCTAGAGCAGCTTAAGGCTCAAAATGACGAATTCCTGCGGCAGGAGCTAGCACAGAGGGCAACTTTGGCTGAAATTGAGGCTCGCTTATCCCAAACGGTGAGCTTTAATGAGGCTGAGTTGAGGTCGCAGGCACTTATCAGGGCTGCTGAGGAGAGGAAGAATAGGCTGGCTACTCTTGAAGAACAGATCAAGTCTTACGAAGCGCCCTCGTAGCTTGTAATCCGAGCATCCATGTATTCCTCTTTTGAAATCAATAAAAAGTAATTTTATTTGATTTCCCTGTTGTATTTCCAACTTGTTATATTTTTCTGAATTTTCAATCCTTATTTTCAAGGAAGTGGAATAACGGTATAACTAAACTAATCAGTGGCGATAAACTGATAGTGTTAGTCACACATTAAAATAAATAATCCCTACTGGACTAAAAGATGAGACTTGGCTATCTGTCGGTTTAGAGGTCGCAGGGACGTAACCGATTGAGAAGCCACCAAGCTCGCAATTTTGTCATTCAGAGGTGACAAACTAGACATGATGACAAAGGAATAGTCCCTACTGGACTGGAAGGTGAGATTGGCTATCTGTCGGTTCAGAGGTAGCAAGGACGTAACCGATTGAGAAGCCACCAAGCTCAGAATTTGTCATTCAGAGGTGATGAACTGGACATGATGACAAAGAAATAGTCCCTACTGACTGGAAGGTGAGACTTGGCTATCTGTCGGTTCAGAGGTAGCAAGGACGTAACCGATTGAGAAGCCACCTAGCTCAGAGTTTTTGTCATTCAGAGGTGACGAACTGGACATGATGACAAGGAAATAGTCCCTACTGGACTGAAAGATGAGACTTGGCTATCTGTCGGTTCAGAGGCCGCAGGGACGTAACCGATTGAGAAGCCACCAAGCTCAAAATTTTGTCATTCAGAGGTGACGAACTGGACATGATGACAAAGAAATAGTCCCTACTGGACTGAAAAATGAGACTTGGCTATCTGTCGGTTCAGAAGTCGTAGGGACGTAACCAATTGAGAAGCCACCAAGCTCAAAGTTTTATCATTCAGAGGTGATGAACTGGACATGATGACAAAGAAATAGTCCCTACTGGACTGAAAGATGAGACTTGGCTATCTGTCGGTTCAGAGGTCGCAGGGACGTAACCAATTGAGAAGCCACCAAGCTCAAAATTTTGTCATTCAGAGGTGACGAACTGGACATGATGACAAAGAAATAGTCCAGTCCCTACTGGACTGAAGGTGAGACTTGGCTATCTGTCGGTTCAGAGGTCGCAGGGACGTAACCGATTGAGAAGCCACCAAGCTCGAAATTTTGTCATTCAGAGGTGACGAACTAGACATGATGACAAAGAAATAGTCCCTATTGGACTGAAAGGTGAGACTTGGCTATCTGTCGGTTCAGAGGTAACAAGGACATAACCGATTGAGAAGCCACCAAGCTTGAAATTTTGTCATTCAGAGGTGACGAACTGGACATGATGACAAAGAAATAGTCCCTATTGGACTAAAGATGAGACTTGGCTATCTGTCGGTTCAGAGGTCGCAGGGACGTAACCGATTGAGAAGCCACCAAGCTCGAAATTTTGTCATTCAGAGGTGACGAACTGGACATGATGACAAAGAAATAGTCCCTACTGGACTGAAAGATGAGACTTGGCTATCTGTCGGTTCAGAGGTCGCAGGGACGTAACCGATTGAGAAGCCACCAAGCTCGAAATTTGTCATTCAGAGGTGACGAACTGGACATGATGACAAAAGAATAGTCCCTACTGGACTGAAAGGTGAGACTTGGCTATCTGTCGGTTTAGAGGTAACAAGGACATAACCGATTGAGAAGCCACCAAGCTCGAAATTTTGTCATTCAGAGGTGACGAACTGGACATGATGACAAAGAAATAGCCCCTACTGGACTGAAAGGTGAGACTTGGCTATCTGTCAGTTCAGAGGTCGCAGGGACGTAACCGATTGAGAATCCACCAAGCTCGAAATTTTATCATTCAGAGGTGACGAACTGGACATGATGACAAAGAAATAGTCCCTACTGGACTGAAAGATGAGACTTGGCTATCTGTCGGTTCAGAGATCACAGGGACGTAACCGACTGAGAAGCCACCAAGCTCAAAATTTATCATTCAGAGGTGACGAACTGGACATGATGACAAAGGAATAATTCCACTGGGGGAAATCAAACTTGATTATTAACTCCATGGGGATTTTGAATCTCCTTCGGATGTTATTTGAAAGAAATTGTCAGAGGTATATTGTTAACGTGACAACCAGAAAAGTTTACTGAGGACTGATTATTAGAAACCCGCTGGGGAGTTAGGAAATGAATCCCATAAGAGATTACATGTCAGAGGTGATCGTTAACGTGACAAAAAGAACTCCGTGGGGATTTGTAAAGCAATTTGTTAGAAGTGTGATGTTAACTTGATAAGGATTCATTTACTGTTAGAGGTGCTTGAACATAACAGTAATTTGAGTGGACCGGTCGTTCTATTGAAGAGAATGACAAGTGGGGTTTATTCACCGGGGATATTGGTTTTATCCGTTGGGGAGTAAATTATAGTCTTGCTACCAGAGGTTTAGTGTTAACATGATAGGTTAGACTCGTCATCTTGCAGGAGATATGAATACTTTTATATGTGGTCTCACCATTCCATGGACGGGAATTGGTAAGTGATTTTGGAGAGGGAATCAAATGGGAACAGCTCCCTTAGGATTTTTAGCAAATCCTCAACTGTCAACGGATTTGATATGCATTTACCAACTACCGTTTGAGTCGGGCTAGCCATGCTATTCCCCTCAGCATGATGAGTTGTCAAGGACTTATGTTGGGCTTAAAGGCCAACATTTTCCTTTATCCTTAACTGTTAGAGGTGTTGGATTATTCGGTTACTATATTCGTAACCTTGATTCTTCTTTACGATGAGCTCAATACTGATTTACGGTCGTATAATCTCGTTTAGAGAAAGAGAGGAGTGCTCCTTCTGCATATCTTAGATTTAAAGGTCTTGATCAGAGTGTGATGTTAACTTGATCATGAGAAGGATCCTATCAAGGATAATACTTCTTTAAGAACTTGTCGTTGATCGGCATCATGAGTAAATCACCATTCTGAAGTCATACGGCGATATGCCCCATTTGAATAGACTGTTTCTATTACAAACGGTCCTTCCCATTTTGGCTGAAATTTGCCTTTGGTTTTGTGTGTCATGATCATCGGTCGTCTGACGGCTAAAACCAAATCTCCTTTCTGGAAGACTCTTTACTTGACCTTCTTATTGAAGGCTTTTGAGATCCGGGCTTGATACAACTCAATGTGTTGCTGAGCTTGTAACCGCTTCTCATCTAGGGCTTCGAGCTCTTGAAGACGCAACCGATCATTGTCTTCTTTTGTCATCTTAGTCATTAAAGCGACTCGCAATGATGGCATCTGGATTTCTAATGGTATGATCGCTTCGCATCCGTACACCAGGGAAAAAAGCGTATTACATGTCGGGGTCTGAATTGTGGTTCGGTAGGCCTAAAGACATTCACTAAGCTTCTCATTCTAGTCTCGCTTATTTGAGGAAATAAACTTTTTGAGTAACTTAATGATTGTCTTGTTGAATGCTTCTGCCTAGCCATTAGTGGCAGGATTATAAGCAGTTGATGCCACGTTCTGAATCCGGTACTTATCACAAAACCGGTAGAACACCTGACTGACGAATTGGGGACCGTTATCATGGATGATCCGCCTAGGGACACCAAATCGGTGGATGACATGGTATTTGATGAAATTAACCACGTTAGAAGTTTTAACTTCAACCAGTGGTATAGCTTCTGCCCACTTTGAAAAGTAATCAGTTATTGCTAGGATAAACCGGTGTCCTTTTATTGAAGAAGGGCTAATTGGTCCTACGACATCGATTAATTGGTCCTACGACATCGATTCCCCATGCTTCAAATGGCCATGAAGCAGCGGTTGGATGGAGTAACTCTGAGGGCTGATGTATGAAGTCCGCGTGGATTTGGCAGGCCTTACACCTCCGTGCATATTGGATGGCATCGGCTATCATGGTTGGCCAATAATATCCAAGCCTATGCAATCGGTCTTTAAGTTTTGAACCTGGCTGATGAGCTCCGCATATGCCGTCGTGCGCTTCTTTAAGCACTTCTTGTGCTTCTGAATTAGAAAGGCAACGGAGGAGGATACCGTCATATAAGCGACCGTAAAGTGTCTTCAGAGTTGGATCATATAGTAAAAACGGAGAGACCTTCGCCTGATAGATGCCGCTTCTTTAGGGTCGTCCGGTAGCAAACCATGCAGAGCATAGTCGATGAGGGAAAATCGCCAATCTCTTGTTTCAAGATCCGTCAAGATATTATAGACCTCTCTGGTTCTTAACATATGTTTAGAGCAGACAAGGTGTCGAGTTGCCACCGTAAGGTGATACTTAGTGTCGACTGGCAAGGCTAGCGTTGTTGCTAGTGCAGCCAGAGCATCGGCCCTAGTGTTCTGGGATCGAGAAACGTGACCGATGTAAAATCCATCAAACAGATTAGCCATTTCGATGACTGCATGGTAATAAGGTACCAAATCTTCGTGACGGATCTCATATTCACCTTTAACCTGATTGATAATCAGTTTTGAATCGCCATAAGCTTCAAAGTAGCGTACCCCATTTCATGAGCGAGCTGAAGGCCAATAAGTAGAGCATTGAATTCTGCCACATTGTTGGAGCATGATTCCGTCAGAGAAAATGCTCTAGGAAGGACGTGATTTTGTGGAGAGATAAACATAACCCCCATACCGGCAATGATCTTGCCTTTAGGGCCTATTCGTGATGCTCCATCGAAGAACATCTGCCAACCTTCATCCTCTGAAGTTATATTAGATTCAAAAACTTCATCTAGAATGTCTTCATGAAGTTTTGAGCTTTCCGGAATCGGATGAGCAGCCAAGAACTCTGCAAGTGCTTGGCCTTTAACCGCCTTCTGAGGGACAAAGAGCATGTCATATCATGTCGAGGCAATGATTCTTTGGATGTTTCACCGATCTCTTGATACAGGAGAGCGTCAGTAAAGTAATTCTCTACCCCTTTGAATGGTTGCTTTTCGGCGAAAACAGTTCGTACTGTTGCATCATCTTCAACATATTTGAAGCACTGATGCAGAGTGGAGGGGACAATCCAATTAGCATGGATCCAAGGTCTCCCTAGTAACAAGTTGTATGACGTGTCAGCGTCAATGACATAGCACATCACCTCTGACTTCAGGCTCCCTATTCGGCAGCGGAGCCGAATCTATCCAAGTGGATGACTACTCCCTGCATTAAAACCGTATATTGTTGTAGTGGTTGCAGACAACCGATACAGTGGTATGCCAAGGAAGTAGAGGAGTCTTTTGGGGATGATACTGAGTGCAGACCCCGGATCAACCTGTACCCTTTCAATGCATGTCGAACTGATGTATCTGGTGTAGTACAAAGGTCGATCGTGTTTGTTATCTTTGAGAAGCATATCCTCCGCTGTGAAGGTAATAGCAGGTACCTTTGATTGCACATGATGGCATTCGGAGCAAGAAGACTGAGCGTCATCTTTAGGGACTTCTGGCATGTACGTCAGGAATGATTCTGAGTTAGCCAGTGCATCTCTGAGTGCTTCTCTTATCTCTTTCGAGAGACGAAGGAGCTCGTGAATGGTAATACGAGCTGGGATATTGGCCAGCTGGGCCAATATGTCAAAACGAAAGGGCATGTTAAGCCCTGGGCCTGAAGGCTTCTTCAGGACATGGTCGAACTAGATTTCTTTCTGCTTCTCTTCTCCCGTCGTCGGGAGCGGAGCCTATGTGGATATTTGTACTGACGTCATCTGCTGTTGTGTCTCGCCAGTAGCTTTCTCATACTGTCTTAAGTATGATTTTCCGGATCGAGTACCTGTTGGCTGAGGTACATCAGCCTGCGTCGTGCAAGCATGCTTTTTCCCTTCGGATCGCTGAGAGAAGCTGATGTGAGATTGCCATCATCCGGTAGGATAGAGACAACATTGCAAGATTTGCCCTTCGACTTGGACTTCTTTGAATCCCATTGTTCGTCTTGGACAAGGTCTGGGTGTATCCACAGGATTTCTCCTGTCTCTAGTGTCAAGGGAACAAGACCCTTATTCTCTTGAGTTTTAGCTGAAGGATGCTTGACTTCCAGTCGCGGTGCAGGGATTGGAAAGGTCCCGTCAGGAACTGTGACTTTTGGGGTTTTGCCGAATTCGAGAGTCACCATATTTGCAGTAACTTTCTTTTGTTCTGATTTCAGAGTCAGAACTCCGGCGTCGACTAAAACTTGAATTTTGTCCTTGAGGACAAAGCACTTATAAGTAGGATGATGAACCATCCTATGAAAGTGGCAATAATTGGGATCGTTTGTGCGTCCCACTTCACTAGGACGCCGAGCATCCGTTAGCTTCAATTTATTCCCTTTGTGGAGTAAATGGAATATTGTGACCACCTGTTCGTCTTTGAAGGAGTACTGTTTCGGAGGAAACTTAGACTCCTGATTATTGAAGCCGCTCTTCTTGGCCTTCGACTGAACGTCTCCTGATAATTCAACGGACATAGTCTCTTTCCCTTTGGCTTGAGAAGACTGTGCCATGTTTCTGCATTCTTTATTATTCATACCCCATTTGCCTTTAGGGATAGATGGTTTGAACTTCTTAGCCGACTTTTTGGCTATCTCAGCTTGTTCGACTAGTTCCTTCCAGGTATGGGTTTTGACAGCCCCAATACGAATCTCCATTTGGTCGAGGAAGTTATGCCTGCATGTCTGCAAGAGCATGGGTAATGGCATCCCTGCTGGGCACATCAAAGATAAGTTTCTGAATCGTTCAATGTAGTCGCAGATAGATTCGCCCTTCTTCTGTACGATAGAGAGGAGTTTGTCTATAGTCACCTCGGTATCATCCTCGTAGAAATGGGAAAGAAATCGAGTTTCTAGGTCGATCAAAGAATTGATAGAGCCCGGAGGAAGGCTTCGGAACCAGTCAAATGCTACCCCCTTCAAGGTGCCAATGAATAGTCTGGCCATGACAGCATCATTGTCTATGACATTAC
Organism: Agave tequilana; assembly: GCA_038442645.1. NCBI lineage: Eukaryota > Viridiplantae > Streptophyta > Magnoliopsida > Asparagales > Asparagaceae > Agave > Agave tequilana. The sequence continues at coordinate 3,920 of JAVJIF010015495.1, read as the reverse complement.
CAGTCTGAGACCAGAAATAGTAGATGTGCTGGTTTGGCAAGCTCTTATCATCATACGTATGCAATGTTGGTGGTTTGAACTTTGGCGGGTATGGTACTGAATCCCATTCCAAAGGGTAAGGACGGACTGTCCCTACTTTCTTTAGTTCATCCCTCTGGGCTAGGGATGCAATCTGAGCTTGGATGCCTTTAAGAACTTCAGCGTCCACAGAAGAACTTTCCTTTGACTTCTCAGTCTTTGGTTGTTCAAGGCTATGATGTTCTTCGTCATCATGGGTACTCCCGGTATCATTGTTATTCCGATTGGTGAGGAGTTGAGCGAGCATCTGTTGAATATTGTCCAAGGCTTCTTGCCGGGCCTTAGAGGTTTGCTCTTGGGCTTCCAACCATCGTCGGAGGTCATCATTACCGTTATCAGTCATATTCTCTGACACTCTATCCGTTCGTACCGAGCTGACTGTCGTTGAAGAGGCATACCCGCTGTCTTCGTCCTCCTCATCAGACCATTGGAATAATCTTCTCATTGGTTCTGATGAGGTTACTGTAGTTGAGGAGGATGGCTGCTCATAACTGTAGGGTATTGCGACCCTAGATTTAGTGTTTCAGAAGACACCTTCTTTGTGTACCAAGACTTCGCCAAGGCCCGGACTATAGTCCGAATCTAGAGAACTGGAGGGAGCGGTATGCGACGCTCGTCTGTCCCTATGCGGTTCTCGTCCCCTTCCGATCATATTAACGGATGCAGAGGGTAGATTTTGTGATATGCTCCTTTTGTGATGCTTCACAGGATCTCATTCGGATAGTCGATCAAAAACTGATCGTCGGTCTGGAGGAGTAGCTGGGATCTGTCCTAGCCGGTAATGGACTTAGTGGACGATTACCAACTGACATCCCACTTGTTGACAACAGGAGGGAGAAGTCCGAAAAGATTCTAACTTCCGTTTTGTTTGTCAAGAATTCTCGTAAGTCAGACCCAGCCGGGCTTAAGCGGTTTAGCACAAAGGCTCTGTTGGATTGCGCATAGGAAGATGCCCTGTTCCTTTCATCACCTTAGAGGTAATTAGCACTAAATAATGCTTTAGCTCTAGCTTCGCGGCTAAGAACTTTGGGAATGTCCTTGGGTGCTGAAGCTGCATAAGCACCGCTATCAACACTTAGGGACGATCCCTTAGCTCCGCTGCGAAGGACGAGCTTAGTGCTCGATGAACTGGGGAGCGAAGCACGCTGTGGTGCTTTGTTCGCTTCCTTGCTGCGAAGGAGAGTAGCACTGCTAGGTGCCTTAGTTCCAGTTTGGCGGCTGGGAACTCCGCGCGTACCCCGAGGTACTGGCGTTGTGTTTGCCATGTCATCAGCAACTTTGCTCGGAAGAACGAGGTTGGTGCGAGGAGTCACTGCTCCTAAATTAGGCGAAGGCATAGTCACTGTTCTAGTCTCGCGGCTAATGGCCTCAGCAAAACAAGCAGGCCTTTTGCCTTTGTCTTCGCATGATAGGCGAGCCTGTGGCGTAGCTACGCCTGAAGCTTCATAGAGAGCTTTCTGCTTTGGCCTCCACATCTGCTTTGGAAGAGGAGATTTAGATTCGCAGGGAACCTGGCTAGCCTCGCGCGAGGCTGTTTGCCTATCTAGGGCTGGTTTCTGCTCTGAAACCTTGGTCACCGAGACCTTCCTATGCTTCCATGTGTCGAGCATTGGACCACCTCTAGAGAGTAGCTCTTCGAATTTTTCTTGGTCGAAATGAACGACCAGGTTTTCGAAGGTAATAGGCTTAAGATCCTGACCCTCCTTATTGCGCCAGAAGACCGTAGTAGGCTTGCGGAGAGCCTTATCTGTCTCGACAGAGACTTGCTTCGAAGAATTAGCCAGAGGGGTTCTGGCTGCGCCAACTTCCTTGCACTCAGCAGTAGACCCGAAGGTCTGTTCGTCGCATTGCGACACTTGATTCTCAACAGTGGAGAATGCAATCCCCAGCAGAGTCGCCATCTTATTTTCTATTGATTTTGCAAAGGGGAAAACTTACAAAAAAGTGGTCGAGGAGCTAAATTACAAGTAATTTTTTGAAGTAAAAAGATTACAGGTAAATCTGCTCTGAGATTTCTGGGGAAGTGTGCCGGTAGGAATCTGATCAGCGCGCGATCACTTTATCCCTTTGACGATGCGATCGATCAGACAATCGGACTACTGCCTAATGGGATTCCCTTCTCGCCTGGTTCGGGGAATTGGAGAACAGAAGGTTGGTAAAACCCTCTTGTTACTTCTCGAGCTGCCTCCGCTTGGGAATTCCTTCTCACCTGGTTCCGGAGATTTCTTGAAAGGGAGGAAGATCTTAGGGTATTAGCACCTTGATTAGAGAAGTAGTTCTCTGAATGCTTGGAAGCAAGAGAGTAGGTCTCTGTCTTTTTTTCTCTCTTCGCGGGGGGGGGGGGGGGCTCGGTCCGTCCTCTGTACGCCTCTGGTACGATATTTATAAAGAGAGCAGGGGTATAATTGTCCCTTGAAAATCTGAAAATAGATTGAGTCAATCTGTTTTAATCTGGAAAGTAGCCTCGCCGCGAGGCTAGAGATAGCTTTTGCGAAGCTAGGAATAGCAAGTAGTGCTGATCTCTTGATCCGCTCTGCTAAATGAGAGATGCGCCCTTGATTCTTTCTAAATAACTGAAAGATTTCTTCTGATCTCCTTACCTGATTGGGAGAGTCAAAAGATTATGACAAGAAACTGTCAAATCTGATCTCAATTAGATTTGATCTCATCTGGATTTGATCTCATCTAGAGATTTAATTGGTCAAAGGTGACCATAGAAGACCCGCAACGGAGCTGCCGCGTCGAGCTCACAGCGGAGCTGGAAGGAGCATCTGGCAAAGTTAGAAGAAAGCTCTTCAGCGGAGTTGGATAACTTCGTGGTGAAGTTACCTTATCAATTACCCTTTTACGCAGCTGTATGGGTGCTTCGAGCGAAGCTAACTCTCTGCGGAGTTAACTGAGCATTTCTGTGTGAAGTTGTAAGTTAGCTCGCAGCGAGACTGTGAAGGAGCTTTCTGCGATGCTAAGCAGCTTTGGCTTCTTATGCGATACTTTTTCTCGTGGGCTCGTGCGAGACTAAGTGTTGAGCTAACTTAATGTCTCTGGACCTGCCTGAGCCTTCTCACGAGCTTTTCTTGGCTTACTGTCTGCTTTGCTGGATCAGTAGAATCCAAGTTGCTGATTCGTCTTCTTTGAGATGGGTGAAGAACTGGTCGTCAGTTTGTCTGCCGCTTGTCTTTTGTAGATGTCAACAAGTTAGACGTTGTTCAGGCCAGTTAGGAATCTTGTCTTTTTTAGAGTGTCAACAGCGGTCTGGGCTAGTGGTGGAAGCTGCTGGTCTCTGGAGAAGAGAGGGAGAGAGTGATTGAGTGGGAGATTAGAGAGAATGGGAGTAAGAGATTAATTAGGGAAAGAGAGAGAGATAGAGAGATAAGAGAAAGAGAAAGAGAAAGAGAGATAATAGAGGAGAGAGGGATAACCCCCGTGTTCGAGTGAACCCAGCGACGGATTCAAGCTGAGCCCTGCGTGGTTGAGGGTCGCATTTGGCCAGGGGGAGAGAGAGTGGAAGAAGATATTTTGGGGGACATGTGTGGAGGAGAAAAATAGGAAAAAGAAAAGGGAAGAAAATGAAAAAAAGGAGAAAGAGAAGGACTGGAAAGGAAAAAGGAAAAGAAAAGAAAAGAAAGAAGAGAAGGAATACTTGAGCAAGACTTTCAAATTCAGGAAAATACAATATTATTTTATTCGGCCTAAATTTAACTTCAGAAAGATCCCCAAAATTCTCAAAAATAGAAAATATTATATTAAAGAATTTGGTGAAATCAGATTTAAGAAATTCAATCCCGTTTTCAAATTAAAAATCTTGAAATCAATCAGTAATACTGGTCGACATCAATTCGGTC